>CAUYQG010025361.1:0-14871 GCA_963574415.1 Tarsius wallacei
AAAAAATGTGGTACAAGCTGGGCTCGGTGGCTCAGCCTGTAATCCCGTGCTTTGGGAGGCTGAGGTGAGTGGATTGCCAGAGCCCGCGGGTTCGAGACCCGCCCGGGCAACTTGGCGAGACCTCATCTCTACAATAAATCAGAAATTAGCCGGGCATGGTAGCACGCGCCTGTAGTTCCAGCTACTTGGAAGGCTGAGGCGGAAGGATCGCCAGAGCCCAGCAGGTAGAGGCTGCAGTGGCCGGGAGCGGCCACTGCACTCCAGTCTGGGTGACAGAGTGAGACTCCAACTCAAAAAAAAAAAAAAAAATCACATACAAATGGTCAGTGTATTTGGGGAAAAAGATAATCCCTCCTAGTAATTAGAGAGCTGAATTTAAACAAGATGTTCATGATGGACTTCGCAGCAACTTGGATGGATTTAGAGTGTATAATACTCAGTGATCTACCACAGAAACAAAAAACGAGCACATGTTCCCACTCAAAAGCAGACCCTGAACATCAATCATAATACTATAAGAAAGGGATTGGCAGTAGTGGGAAACCGCCAGGGAAGGGAGGGAGGGGGGACATAACACCAATAAGGGTACCTGATCTCAAATCAGGCGAAGTGGGTACTAAAGGGAGGCCCAAACTTTGCCTGTGTGATGACCACTTATCTACCTACTCCTGAATCGTGCCCCACATCTTTAAATTTTCAAAATAAATAAACAAGATGTTTACCAACAGAGGCAAGTTATAAAAAGAAAAATAGAAATAAAAAATAAAGAAAAAGTAAAACAAGATGCCGTTATTTGCTGTAAGTTTGCAAATACCCAGGGTAGGCATAGCTTGGAAGAATGGCATTCCTATAATTGCTGGTGGGAATGTTCCCATTTGACTGAAGGGCAATTTGGCCATGTGTCCTCCAAAGCCTATGAGAAGAGCATATCATTTGACTCAATGGTTCCACTTCTAGAAATGTATCTGTGAAAAAGGTATAAAATGTATGTATAGGGATGTAGAAGGAACCCATACATATGGAGAAGAAATGGAATCAGGGCTGAAGATGTCTTCTAGGTTGATACATGTATGTGAGTTCTGAGGTATTTATCATGGCATTTACTTATGGTCATTTCTGCCCATAGGTCTTAACAGTGGCTATCTTTTCATAGCATGTAAACATTTTAATCGTATATATGCCACTATAGAACTTGAGAATTCACCAAAACAAGGACTGGTTGGCTCTATGGATGGTATCAGAGAGGGCCCCCTTCGCAAGTTTGTTGGTTGTTTGTTGTTACTGTTTTGTTTTATTTTAGGGGTAAAATTTAAATGTATTCCATGACCCTGAGCAGGGGGCAGGGAAAATCACACCTAAAACTGGCATACTTCCTTGCTTGCCTTAAGTTTCGTGATAGCAACACTCTAGAAAGTGGCCTGTGGCTGCCATAACGGGGAAGTCTTGTCTGGGCAAGGATGAGAGGAGCAATCGCTTGTAAAACCGAAAAACAGCACACTCTCCAGATCAAGCTGACTAAAGGTTCTTCCTGGAAGGAACTCAGCTTCAAACATGAGCTAGAAACATTTAAACACTCTCACCCCTCTTGTTCAATATTGTGTTGGAAGTCCTAGTTCGAGCAATCAGACAAGAGAAGGACATCAGGGGTATCCAAATAGGAAAAGAAGAAGTCAAGTTATCCCTCTTTGCTGATGATATGATCCTATACCTTGAAAATCCAAGAGAATCTGTCAGAAACCTGCTTGCACTGATAAAGGACTCTGGCAGAGTCTCAGGGTACAAAATAAATGTGCAAAAGACAGTGGCATTCCTATACACCAACAACAAGCAGGCAGGGACCCAAATAAAAAGCACAATCCCATTCACAATAGCCACCGAAACATTTAAACATGACCTCAAGATGTCTCCCCGCCCCTCCCCAGGAGAAGAGTGCTAGAATTGCAAGTCTGAACCTCCCCATGCTGATACTGATGTTGCCATTGCTTAGAGCACCAGCCTGCTCTGAGCAAGACAATTATCTCTCCACGCCCAGATCCTAATGCCTGCCCCACCTCTATCTAGCTCACAAGACTGTGGGGAGAAACAAACATCCCAAGGGAATACATCCTTCTCCAAAGGTTCATCATTTATCATTAGAACTGTTACTCAAATGCAATAAATGTCAAGTAAGTCATAAGCCAGGAAATCCTAACAAGTCTCTAAAATACTATGAAATAAAAAAGATGATGCAATTAAAGACCAAGAGACGGTTCTGGTGACCAGAAAGGAAATCGGGGTAAAAAGGAAAGTTTGGAAGAAAGTCTGTTTCTTTGGTACCATCTGTGGAATTCAGGATAATTATTTCCATTTCTTTAGGCAGGAATAACACCTTACATAACCAAAGTACTTTCATACACTTGTCATCTCAGCTGATTTGCACAATAGCTCTGTCTGGCAGGGAGGAAAATAATCCATCAAGCCATGTTAGTTTCATATGGAGACCATCTTAACCACTCAGTTTCCCACCCCTGCTTATCTGCTCAAGGAGCAGCCTAAGAATCTGGGATAGGTGTTTTTAACTCTTTTTTGCATTACAACACACACACACACACACACACACACATAACACACAACGATAAGTAATGAAAGCAAGAAGCTCTCTCTGCTGGAAAAATGCACACATGCACACACACACGCACACGTGTGCATGTATCTGCAACTGGTTTGTAGAGCCCCTTCCTTCCTGAAACCCACGGACTTCATGTTAAGCTGAACCCAAGTGTAGTCTCCTAAACGGACACATCCACAGAGCAGAAAAGGAAACCATGGGTCTTTGGTTAACACCGTCTGGTGATCCCAGGGCCTGGTGCCCTTGGTACTCCTCATTCAGAAACATGAGGCCTCCTTAGCACACCCTTAAAACAGCAGCGTCCTCCTTTACCCCAAACCAAACTGGAAACCATAGAAAGGTCTGGGGCTTGAAGTTAGAAACCCAGAACCCCTTTCTCCTTGCTGCTCCAGACACACTTGGACAATTCATAGTTTCAACTCCTCCAGCACCTCCTCCTCTACAGGTCCCAGTTTACAGCTTGGTGGGGTGAGTTGTACGAGGACTGACAATAAAGTTTGCTATCTCATCCTAGAAAAAGTGCTACATACCTCATTGCTGAATATCACCGTGGTCATCTTTGAAGTACTCCCCTTGGAAAGCTATATGCTGACACCAGTGCCTAGTTCACCCGTCACAGCAGTTTTGGAACTCTTTTTCTGGAATGGCCATCAGAGTTGTCATCATGAAAATGTCGAAATTTGAATTAGAGCAACGAACAAACATTTAATATCTTGTTTAACTTGGCAAGAGTGAAAGTGAAATTAGGGACATGTTAGTCCAAGTTTATGGGGATAATGCTATGAAGAAACGGCAGTGTACCCATGGATTAAACGTTTTTCTGAGGGAACAGAAAGCGTCAATGGTGAAGAGAGGTCAGGATGACCAGTAACAAGCAGAACAGATTTTAAAAATCTTGTCAAATTGTGCGTCAAAATTGTTGGCTGACTATGAGAAGCATAGCAGACCAAATAAACATCAAGAGTGAAATAGGAAAATTTTAACTGAAAATCTTGGCACGAGAAAGGTGTGTACAAAAATGGTTCTGAACAAGCTCTTGCATCATGTACCAGTTCACACAGGACTATCTGGGAGGGAGTTTTTAGCCAGTAAACAAATAACTGTATTGGAACACCCTCCCTACTCACCTGATCTGGCCCAAAATAACTTTTTTCTTTACCTGAAGATAAAGAAAATATTGGAAGGAAGACATTTTGATGACATTCAGGACATCAAAGATAATAAAATGATGGCCATTCCAGAAAAAGAGTTCCAAAATTGCTTTGATGGGTGGACTAGGTGCTGGCATCGGTGCATAGCTTCCCAAGGGGAGTACTTTGAAGATGAACATAGTAATATCCAGCAAAGAGGCATGTAGCACTTTTTCTAGGATGAGTTCGCTAACTTAATTGTCAGCCCCTGCACCTCCCTCTTCTCCATGTTTTGAAGGAGTATAAGGAGACTGCAGATCCAGGATTTAAAAGACCTGGTAAAGATGGGGCAATGACAAGACACTCTACAGCCCCTCTTTGTAGCACACAGACCACATACCCATAACAGGTAAATGACAACTTGAGCACATACACTAAGGTTTTCTGGGAGGTGTGACTGTTCTGCTCCATGACGTTCTCTAAAGGCAAATGTGCTTCCCAAATCCTCCTCCAGCCCTAACCAATTATGGAGCTTCCAGCCATTATTTAATTTAAACCTTCCCTTGGAGTGTTCACAGTCCCCAATTGAACTGTCCCAGCCAGTAAACAGTGACACAAATCTAATACTTAAAGGAAAAAATGAAAGGCCACAGGCTCTGGAGGACGGCAGAACTCACATGAAATCCCAGGCTCACCATTTGTTAATGGAAGCACTGGACAGGCCAAATTTCCGGCTCCCTTAATCATTTGGAATATGCTTCTCCAGCTGTTATGTGATCCAGTAAGTATGAGAATTTCTGCTTTGATGGTGCTCTCTGCCTACTCAGATCTTGGGTTGATACAGACCTAAGCTATTATTCAAGCAGTTCTTTTTATATGTCCGCAAACTGGCCTCCTCCTAAACTTCAAATGGCGCCCCTGACTCTACTATACTCGGATATGGCGACCAATTCCACCCCAGCGCTCCAATTTCTTAGCACTCAACTGTATTTCCTCTCCACCTTGGTCGCGCCAGAGTCTTCTTTCTCTGGAACCTCCGCCAGCTCTCTGCCACAGGTCGCGCTTGAGATGGAGGGGAGACGGCAGCCCCGGGGACCGTTTCCAGTGTACATGGACTCATCTGTGCACGTGTTGATTTTCAATGTTAAAAACAACCCGGAGACAAAGACCTTTGTCAGTCAAAACAAACAGAAATTCCACAAGCCATTGGAAGTTTAGAGGGCGGGGCTGGCCTCTAAGTCGGAGCCTCCCTCCCTCCACCCGAACTTTTCTTGGTTTGGAGACCCCCAGATCTGCAGTGAGTGCGCCCCCAGCCCGAGCGGGGCTCGCTGCCCGCCCGTTCCACGTGCTCCTTCTTCTCCACCCCTGCGTCCTCCTACCCTCCCTTCCCCAAGGGAGGCCCGCTCGGAGGCCTCCGTGGAGCATGTGGCCGAGATCAACGCACCAACTGGCGGCCGAACCGCCGAGGAACCCAGAGCCAAGGGCAAGAGGGACGCCGCCGCCGCCTGCTCCTCCCCGGGAGGCGCGTTCCGGGGTTGCCAGGGCACCGGCCCTAGCGACGCGGGGCGGGGCGGGGCGGGGCGGGGCGGCTTCCCGCCTGGCCCGGCTGCCGAGTCCTCTTCTCTCGCTGCATCCCAGGGCTCTCTGGCCATCCGTCCGGGATGGAATCTCCTGAGGGGATGCAGAACTAAAGGCTCCAGCCGTGGCCAGTCACAGGCAAGGACCGCTGCAAAAGCCACTTCGTATTTTGGGAATTTTTTTTTTTTAATTCTTTTTAAAGAGTTGTGGTTCTTTCCCAGGCAATTGCCATTATTAGAACTGCAATCTCTGGTGGCAATGAAGGATGCGCCAACCACAAAGCTTGCAGATGCCTGCTTATAATTGGCGTTGATTAGACAGAATCCACCTACCACTTACAGAGCGCCTTTTCTGGGCCAGGCGCCTGGTGGATGCTATCTTCCTTGGGCAGCCAGCTGCATTTTTCAAAATAGAAAACTGAATTTGAGCAAGGCCTTGCTCAAGGTCACCCAGAAAAACGAGATTCGTTTCCAAGTTTCCTCATTTTAAATCTGCCACTCTTTCCATGGTATCAACTTAAATTTATCTTCTTAACCCTTTCCAATATCTAATAAATCTTGCATAGAAAGCTTTTCTCCAAGTCTAGCTTAAGTCCCTAAATTCATATTTAGACCTAGTATTCCCTTGTGAAATATAAAAATTAGACTGTGCTTTAATGTTTAATAAATTTTTTACTGATTACAAAAGAAATAAGTGGTCATTACAGAAGTCTTGGAAAATATGGAAAAGTATTCCCATAATCCCATAATCCAGAGATTAAATGCTTTTTTGGATATATATTGCTGTATAACAAATCACCCGCAAACTCTGTTGCTTTAAACAGCACAAATCATTATTATCTTCAGATTCTGGGCATTGGCTAGGCTAAAGTAGGCTGTACATGCTTGGCATCTTTCATACAGCTATGGTCAGAGGTGACTGGAGCATCCTCATTTTGTGTGTGTGTGTGTGTGTGTGTGTGTGTGTGTGTGTGTTGACTGATGTTAAATGTCATATAAGACCTCAGCGGGGCTATTACTGACTGTGTGTGTGTGTGTGTGTGTGTGTGTGTGTGTTTGTGTGTGTTGACTGATGTTAGATGTCATATAAGACCTCAGCTGGGGCTTTTACTGACCCACCTATGTATGGTGTTTCTGTGTGCTTCCTCACAGTGTAGTGTCTGTGTTCCCAATATGAGCATCCCAGAAGGACAGGGCAGAAGTTATATTTCCTCCATAGTCACAAATTTGTGAAGAGGGAACTTGACTCCACCTCTCAATGGGAGAATCAAGGTCACATTGTATGAAGTGCCTAGGGGATGAGCTATCTTGTGGCCATTACAGAAAATACAAACTGTCCTACTGCTATTTAGGGGTTATTTCCTGCATGTATGTTAACATAACTGGAACCATGGATGTATGTGTGTGTATATATATATAATGTATAAATATACAATTTTATATCGGGCTTTTTATTTTTGTTTTTTTGTTTTTTAAGACAGGGTTTCACTGTCACCCAGACTGGAATGCAGTGGCATGTTCACGGCTCATCCCAGCCTCGAACTCCAGGGCTTAAGCAATCCTCCTGCCTCAACCTCCAAGTAGCTGAGACTACAGGTGCAGGTGCACACCACCACACCTGGCTTATTTTTCTACTTGTTTCAGAGATGGGGTCTCACTTTGTTGCCCAGGCTGATCTCGAACTCCTGGCCTCAAGTAATCCTCCTGCCTCAGCCTCCCAAAGTGCTGGGATTATCGGCATGATCCACCACACCTAGTCTAAATCATATTTTATATGTGTGTGTGTGCATATATACATATATTTGCTTTTTTTCTAATTGGACTTTTTAAAGTTTAACATTATAGTTGGCCCTCGCCTACTGATTTATACCCCTACTGATACTTAAGGACTGTTTTCTCTGTGTACATGTATGTTAGCATAATTGAAATCATGTTATGTATACAGGGGGGACTCCAAAAAAATTACAATTATCTTTTGGAAGGTGGACCCCTTGTAATACAGACTTCCCCTCTAGGTAAGTGTTCTAGGAACCCACCAGCATCAGTGTACCAGTTAGCATTGTTGTGAGAGGCTGCGTTTGGCTTCAGTGAATTTTGGGGGGGCAGATTCTTTTAACATGCTTGCCCATTTCATGATGGGTGATTTACTAGCACATCTGCCCCCACCATGTTGAGAGTTCAGCAGTTTTTGACCAAAAACATGACCCCCTTATCCCACCCTCCCTATTAACCTGCTCACGCCCCGAGTGACTTTATTTTTATTTCCCCTGGCTGAAAAAAGCCCTCAAAGGGACACGTTTTGCCCATGTGAAAGAGGTGAAACAGAAATGGCAGAAGGATTAAAAAGGCATCAAAAACGACGAGTTCAAAACTGTTTTGAGCAGTGTAAAAAAACATCTCGATAGGTGTATTGCATCAAACAGAGGGTACTTTGACAATGACTGAAGTTTAAACATGTAAGAATAAATACACAATTTTTATAAATAAATTGTGGGTTTTTTGGGGGTCCCCCGTATATATACACACCTAATTTTACATTAAGCTTTTTAAAAAATTTAACTACAGTTGACCCTCCATATCTGTGGGTTCTGAACCATAGATTTGAACAACCACAAATGGAAAATACTTGAAAATATACATATATAAATTAAAAATAGCAATATAACAATAAAACATAATACAAATAAAAACAACACAACAATAAGTTGCATGGCCTTTACTTTGTATTAGGTAGAATAAGTAATCTAGAGATGATTTGAAGTACTGTACAGGAGGATGTGTGCAGGTCATATGCAAATACCGTACCATTTTACGTAAGGGACTTGAGCATCTGAAGATTTTGCTATGGGAGAGGGATTCCTGGAAACAATCCCTGAGGATACAAGTGGATGACTGTGTTTCTTGCAATTTCCCCTTATTAAGGTTAAAATTTTTTCATGTTTATCCCATGGTAAAAGAAGTAATACCTTTGTGATAAAAATGTTAGCTAGGCAACAGCATAGTTGTTCATGGCTTCACCTGAGAAGCTGCCTTGCCTGGAAGGCAGAGTTTTATCTGTTTTGCCCACTGCCACATGCCAAGCATCTAGCACAGTGCCTGGCACGTACAGACACTCAAAACCCATTTGTTTAATGAATGAATAAGTGGGTGGGGGGGATGAATGGATGGATGATTAAAATGGTCTGAGCTGAGCCTCTCACTGTCTTGCTGGGAGGAAAGAGACTAAGTCCCTAGCCTGCACCACCAGGTTCTAAGACATCAAGACCTATTTGTTGGCCGGGCTCGGTGGCTCAACCTGTAATCCCGCCCTTTGGGAGGCCGAGGTGAGTGGCTTGCCTGAGCCCGCGGGTTCGAGACCCGCCTGGGCAACTTGGCGAGACCTCATCTCTACAATAAATCAAAAAAATTAGCCGGGCATGGTAGCGCGCACCTGTAATTCTGGCTACTCGGAAGGCTGAGGCGGAAGGACCACCGGAGCCCAGCAGGTCGAGGCTGCGGTGGCCGGGAGCGGCCACTGCACTCCAGTCTGAGTGACTGAGTGAGACTCCAACTCAAAAAAAAAAAAAAAAAAAGACCTATTTGTTGGTCCGATGATTGCAAAGCAGGCAAGTGAAGCAGAAGGAAAACTCTCTCATCCTTGGTGATTCCTGTGAACTGGGAATAAACCTTCCCTTATCCTGGAGCTTAAAATCTCCCAGGCTGCTTTGCCCACATCCCTGGGGCAAGCTTTAGGTGCCTGCTGCACCAGGCCTGTTCGGGTGGCCGTCCTTGAGATTTGGCGGGGCACAGCAGTCACTTAAGGACTCTCGGGGCTGCCGAGCTAGGCTGGATCTCGGCACAGGCAATGGGGACCCAGGACGGAGCCCTAAGCTTCCGGCGCACAGCAACCCCTGCAGCCAGGGTTCACGAGCAGAGGCAAGCAGGCAGAGGATGCTGGATGTGCCCAGAAACCCAAGGCCTCCTGAAGTTCCCAGGAAATCCTGCCAGTATAGCTGGGAGAGTGAACACCGCCAGGCAAGAAGGGCTTCTGCAGGGTTCCCTTGCTGGCCCTGGCTGCACGTCCCAAACCAAGCCCAGCCTGGAGGTCACTGCGGAACCTGCGTGGGCACAGGGGGCCTGATGGAGGGGGGTGGAATCAGTTCCAGGTCCTCAAGGTCAACTTGACCGTTTCTCTGGCTTTAGAGCCCTCCCTCCCAGCTCTACAGTCTGGGATCCTAATGTGTCACAGGTTTGGCTCTCTTGGGGCTGAATGAGCTCGGGGAACTTGGGACTCCAAACCCTCCACAAGCACATGCAGGGTCTACATGTCCAGTATCAGCTGAACCCTGTGAAATTGCCCTTTTTGTGGGTCAAACATGGTCACATATCAGTCATTTCTTGTGGTTCAACTTACTCTGGAAAGGCAGGTTTCATGGTGCTGTCAGAGGAAGGTGGGCTGAACCATAGCCCCCAGTCTCCCTCTTCTCCCCTTCTCCCTGCAGGACCCTACTTCGCTTTCAGTGACCTAGAGCTTTTCTCTGGGAAGGACAACAGACAGCGAGGCAGAGAGTGGAAGCTGGTGGACCGAGTGGCTTTGCAGGCACCGGATAAGGATGGCTGTTCTGGTTCTGGTTCTAAGATGCCTCCTGTGACCCCAGAGCCTTGAGGGCAGCGGGTGACCATAAGAACTAAGTGTCCAGGGATGAGAGAAAGCCAGACAGCAAAGGGGGAAAGATATCAAATAAACCCTATCTCGTTCCTGTTGGGTTCTGGCAGAACTAAAAGTGCCTGATCTGGAGGGAAACTTGAGCCTAGCATGGCACTGTTTAATGGGCTGAGGGGTTGGCGACATTGGTAATATGCCTCTGTGTTTGGTAAACCTCAAGGGCAGTAAGCTAGTCTGGGGAGGAGGGTCTTAAACACTACTCCTCCCTCCAACAGTACTGCAAATAATCTATTTAGGAGAGCATCTCTTCCACAATGTCAAGGAAAGGTCACCCACCACAAAAACTCATTTGACAACCCCCATTTGGTGCGCTTGTCCCATAGGTATGCACTAGAGGGCAGTGTAAACTCGGTTTTGGGAAATGGAAGGTGCTCGTAGATTCTCTGCTGTTGACTTCAGGCTAAGCAGCACCACAGAACCTCTTTTTTTTTTTTCTTCGGAGTCAAGGTCTTCCTCTGTCACCCAGGCTGGAATGCAGTGGCACAATCACAGCTCACTGAAGCCTCAAACTCCTGGGCTCAAGTAATCATCCTGCTCATGCCATCATGCCCAGCTGACTTTTCTATTTTTTGTAGAGAAGAGGCCTTGCTTTATTGCCCAGGCTGGTCTCAAACTCCTGGCCTCAAGCAATCTTCTCACCTCAACTTCCCAAAGTGCTAGAATTACATGCATGGCTCCACAGAGCTTTATACATAGTGGATGCTGGAGAAATAGGTGTTGAGTAGATTTTTGACACACAGACACCTTCAAAAACCTTCAGGGGAAGGCAGAGGAAGTCTGGCAAAGATGAGGGAGAGCATTAGCTACCTCAGAACCGGCTACAACCACCAGCTCCCAAATCATCAAAAGGCCTCACCATCAGCTCAGGCCAGGAAACTATTACCAAACACCTACTATGTTCCAGTCACTTGTGCTAGGTGCAGGGGTTTAAGGGTGAGTAAAATACAGTCCCTTCCTCAGTTGATAGACATGCCAATCTCTTTACATTCATTATCTCACTTAATACCTGCCTGGGGACAGCAAAGTGCTATCAGAGTCATCCTTATTTGACAAATATGGAAAGACAGACTCAGAGGGCAGAAGTAACTACTAGCCCAGTCAGTAACTGACAAAGCTGGAGTTTAAATCCAGTCTCTCTGGATTCAGAACTTGGGTTCTCACCACTGTACCTGAGCTTTCTTAGAATGTGCCCATGTCACGAGAGGGTCCATGTGTCATCTCAGTCCCAGCCAGGCTATCGTGGCAACCATCAAGGCAACACTGCCAGGGGAGGCCTGGGAGGATGCTTGCCCCCAGAAGCACTAAAGTCCCTTCGGACTTGGGTTTCTGAGTAACATAAATTAATCACTAAGATTTTAAAATATATGTAACAGGGCTGGTCGCAGTGGCTCACGCTTGCAAACCCAACACTTTGAAAGGACGAAGTGGAAGGATGGCTTGAGCCCAGAAATTCAAAACCAGTCTCAGCAACATAGTGAGACTTCATCTCTACAAAAATAAAAAACATAGCTAAGCATGGTGGTATGCACCTATAGTTTCAGTTACTTGGGAGACTGAGGTGGGAGGATTGCCTGAGCCCAGGAGATCAAGACTGCAGTGAGCCATGATCCTACCACTGCACTCCAGCCTGGACAAAAGAGTAAGACCGCCAACTTAAAAAAAAAACTGAATTAAAATATGTACAATAAATAAAGCAGACACGCAGGGTAAGGATACCGGCTTATGTGAATGGAATAGAGTAAGCCGGTATCCTATCAGTGTGTCCTCTATAGAATAGAAAGGGAGAGGCTGAATTAGACGGAGTCTGCCCCTCAGGTCCAACGCCCACTGCCTCACCCTGCTCTGTGCCTGTGGGGGGAGAATGACCTATAGGGACCACATCCCCCAGCTCCCATGGAGACACTGGAATGAGGTGGAGAAGGAAGTGGAGTCGGGGTAATGATTTCCCTAGCTCTTCTCCTGTTGGTCTCCATTGTCTGCGCTCCTCTCCTTAGGGCCACAGCCACATAGGGGCCGGTTCTACACAGCTCTCTCTGGGGTCTACTGACTGCTTCTTTCCCTGGAACTTGCAGGCCTAGAGGTGACTGATTTCCCGCTGGTACAGACCCAGGAACCGTAACAGACTCAAATCTGAGTCCCACCTGCTGCTCTTCCTTCACCTTTGCGAAGTGTGCCTTTGTTATACTCCGCATTACACAACCTGAGGGAGTCAACTCTTTCCTGTTGGAACCCTGCAGCTCTGGGAGATTCGTCTGTGAGGTGGGAAGGCCGGCATGGAGACCCCCGTCTGAGGAAGAGAGCTGGAAGGAACTTGTTGGATATGAGCCGCCAGCCAAATAGAGGAAGCAAAGACAATTTCAAGACTCCTCATCTGAGGTCACCCGGTCTTGGAAAACGGATCTAACTGCACATTAGTTTCTGTGTGAGCTGGAGAGGGAAGAGGGTGGCAAAGGAAATGGTTAAGTTGGATTCAGTCGGGCTGAGAGTGGGAGGCGCTGGCATACTAATAGGAAGCTCAACGGACTTTGCCTGTTGCCTGGAATTGGTACCTGCGGCTCCAAGTGGGGAACAAAGAGGCACGAAATAATCTATATTCTAGAGAGAGCATTTGCCCATAGAAGGCCAGACTATTTCTGGAGCCTATTAAGAGGCTGCCAGATCTCTGAACATTGCTGACTATGTGTTACTTTCCCAGAAAAAATAAGCAAATAAACGTGACTGTGGTCTTCAAACCAGCCAAGACTGTGAAAATAAGCATGATTACAAGTGCTGTCTTTAGAGCCAGACTCTCTGAGTGCAGATCTTGCCATCCCTGCTTACTAGCTGTCCCCCACAGGCAAGTTACTCAACCTCAGGGGGCCTCGGTTTTCTCATCTGTAAAGGGGGATAATAACAGTACCTACCTCACAAGGTTGTCGAGAGTATTCATGAGTAAATACATGTTAGTCACTTAGAATGTCATGCATATGGTACGAAGCCAGCAATGGTGCACTTTTGTTAACAGCATTTCCTTCTATGACTGATTTCTGTAATAAAGAAATACAAAGTCAAATATGATGCAAGAGGAACTGAACAGCATCTGGCCTGTTCTCTTGGGAAAGGGTTGAGAAGAGAAAACAGAAGCGATTTTGAAGAGCTTCAGGTCTTTGGGGAAGTAGTTAGGGCATCTCCGTAGCCTGCTCACCACATACTCACTGTGAGGAGGGCTACTGCATTCTCCTGCGGCTCCACTTGGGTTTGAACAGGGGCACACAAAGAGCCTCCAGAAGGTCTGGCTTTAGGAAGAAAATGGGAAGATTGCCTCCTAGGACAAATAGGCTTCTCCACACAAACGCTAAGAAAAACACAAAAACAGGCCAGGTGCAGTGGCTCATGCTTGCAATTCCAACACTTTGGGTGGCCGAGGTGGAAGGATCACTTAAGGCCAGGAGTTTGAGACCAGCTTGCTCAACATAATGTGACCCCCATCTCTACTAAAATAAAAAAATTAGCCTAGCTTGGTGGGTCACATCTGTAGTCCCAACTACTCGGGAGGCTGAGGTGGGAAGATTGCTTCAGTCCAGGCGTTTGAGACTACGGGGAGCTATGATCGCACCACCGCACTCCAGTCTGGGTGACAGCGTGACACCCTGTCTCAAATAAATAAATACATAAATAAATGAATACATGGCAGCCTAGCTGCTGGTGCTACCTCATGACTTCACTCTGCCAGGCATGATGTTCTCTAACATCATTTACTCCCCTTAACAGTCCTATGGGGTAGGTACTGCTACTATCTGTATTGTCTCCAAGCCTCAGTATGGAGACATTAAGTCACTTTCCCAAGGTCACAGGACCTTACAGAGTTCTACTCACACCAGCATAGCCCAGAAGCTCTGCTTTGGAGGGCTGGTTCTCTGGACTAATGACCATGTAATGTTAGGGAGCATCCCAGCTAGTGGTGCCAATACCCATTCACAAGAGTTCTGTTCTTAGGTCTCATGAGCCCCACCTTTCCATTAGTGTTCCATTGACATATTATGATCATGAGCCCAGGTAGACCAGAAGTCTGGATCCTGCTGGGAGTCAAACTTGCACTCTCTGGAACTCTAACAGTCACTGGCAACACTAAATGAAGACATCAGAAAGGCCCAGTGCTCACCAAAGGCACAGAGGGGGGAGGTGTGTGTGTGTGTGTGTGTGTGTGTGTGTGTGTGTGTGTGTTGTTCCTCTTTTTCCTGCCCATCCTGCCCCTGGTAGAGCTCAGTGCAGTATTCTTTTTCTTCCACGATCTCCACCTTTCTCTTCTTGGAGGCTTTTCCCTACTTGCTCTCTGCTTAGACCTCATGATCGCTTCCTTATTGGCTCACTTGTCGACCATCTTTGATCTTTGTATTAGTCAGCTATTGCCCAAATAATGCTGTGCTACAAAGTACCCCAAAACTTAGCAACCTACAAGCATATATTTTCTCACTCGTTCAGGAAGCCAGCTAATATCAATCTACTTCAGGCTAGATCTGATCAGCTAGGCTTGGCTCTGGGGAGCAGCTCACATTCAGGTTTGCTCCCTGAGATTTGTCTCATTCCTCTGGGATCAGCAGCTCCTCAAGGTGTATTCTTCTCATGTCAGATGGCATAGCACAAGAGGGGTAAGTGAAAACGCATAATGCCTCTTGAGGCCTTTGTCTGAAATTGTCACACCGTCACTTCCATTCATATTCTGTTGACCAAAGAAGATATGTGGGAAAACCCAAAATTGGTGAGGTGAGAACATAGACTCTGTTCATGCAAAATCACACGGGACAGAGAGTCAATGTGGTAGTTATAATACGGGGGTATATGTGTGAGGAGTTAAGAATTAGAGCCGGGCTC
>CAUYQG010025364.1:0-18574 GCA_963574415.1 Tarsius wallacei
AATTTCCAAGTACCTGCCTAGGACCCTGATTTCCAGGCAAGGATGCCACCTATCCCAGCCAGCTGACTGCAGCCCGAGCCCTGACCCTGAGCTGCCAGTGGGGTCTGAGGTCCCGATGCTTTACCTCCTCTCCCACATCACCACCCACCAGGACACACATGCTGCCCTCATTAGAATTCAGGGTTCTGGTCCTATCTTCCTCAAGTCTGTCATCTTCACAACTAGGTGCACTGCCTCTCCCCCAGACCATCACTGTCACCTCCACCTGCTACCCCAGCCACTAGTCTCCAGCCTCTGACTGCCTTTTTTTTTTGAGTCAGTGTCTCACTCTGTCGCCCAGGCTAGAGTGCAATGGCATGCTCACGGCCACTGCATCCTTGACCTGTTGGGCTTAGGCGATCCCTCCACCTCAGCCTTCCAAATAGCTGGAACTACAGTTGCACACTACCACACCCGGATAATTTTTTGATTTAGTGTAAAGACAAGGTCTCACCAAGTTGCTCAGGCTGGTCTCAAACCCCTGAGCTCAGGCAATCCTCTTGCCATAGCCTCCCAAAGTGCTGGGATTACAGGCTTGAGTCACCATGCCTGGCCCTGACTTCCTTCTCTCTAAGCCCTGAGTCTGACTATACCATGCCCCTGCTAAGAATCCTTCAGGGGCCCCATTATTCCTATGCATTGAAGCCCCAGTGCCCTAGCCAGCACTTAAGGTCTGCACCTAACCCCAGTTCCTTGTGGCTTCACCCGGCCCCAGGCACCAAGTTCATGCCCACTTTCCTGCTATTCTGTGGCATAGCACATACTGTCTCCCTGCATGAAAGCCCTCTTCCTCCCCACTCTCCTTCTCCTTCTATAGAACGCAGTACCCTCCAAGCCTCCCCCCCCCACTCTGGTAGCTTTTCCTTCTTAATTCCTGGCCCCTTATACTCAGAGCCCCTTACCTTACAACTTGGTATGCATGGGGTCCACTCGACAGCATCTCTCTCTCCCTCTCTACACACACACACACACACCCACACACACACACACCCATGGTTTTCTAATCCTTTCCACCAGACTGTGAGAGTCTTCAGGGAGGGGCCTGCCAGGTCCCTCAAATCCCAATGCCACACTCAGAAAATGCTCATTGAAAAAATGAGCAACGTGTTTGAAAGGTACCTATAGAAACCTAGAAGAAACTTAACTCATTCTTAGTTTAGTCTTTTTACCTCAGCATAGCCATTAGAAAGCATTCAGAATTCTACTGCAGAACAAGCAGCAGCCTATCCCATTCCCCCTCAGCAAATCTCTATCAGATGCAAGACCAGGACAGCCCAATCTTTCAATTCATGGTTTAGCATAATAATCCCTAGTAAACTTTTAGGTTACTCTTCAAGGTCAAAGATCAAAGATCACCCATTGGCTGGCCAAAGTTATAAAAGTGATAATACATGTGACCACCTTTGGTCAAGGAATTTATGAATTGCAAATGTCTAACAAGTCCCTTGGAGGAAAACTCCCCAAGTTAACCTAAACAGCCCTTTGTGACCTAAGTGATACAAATAAACCCCACCATGGCAGCAATCATGTGACTAACCCACCTGTCTGCCTGCTGTCCATCACCTAACATCAGTACCTGCACTTGCCTGTCCCTTTGTGATGATGAGCAGACCACCACCCAATTACCTTAATGATCTTCCCCCATCTAGGAGGACGGTTAAAAGGACTCAACTACAAGCAGCTGGCGGCCACTGCCTTGCTAACCTCTGGTGCGGCCATGTGGTCTTTGAGCTATGGCTGTTGTCATGCTTCCTGGCTTTGGCCCCCTCCCCCACCTTGGGGAGGTAAATCTTCTCTCCCCCTTCTCTTTCTCTAATTTACTTCTACATAAACTTTTCTTTTTTTGTCTCGAAATTCTTTGTATTACTCGGATCTCTGGGTTACTGGGCTGCACGTCCCCTTGCCTCTCCATCTATCTATCTATCCATCCATCCATCCATCCATCCACCCTCACCCTGTCCAGACCCTAACAGTGTTCCCTCTAAAGGGCAGAGATGTTTGACTCCCCACTTCGGTTATATTTTCCTCTTTCTGATTCAAAACCTTGCCTTGCCTGGTGGGAGGAAAGAGAAGTGGAAAACATCTGCCTGGTGAGTTGACATGGGTGGGGATGGAGGATGGAAAGAAATTGGGTGTCTCCTGTTTGCCATGGAGGCTGAACTTGGCAGGAAATGTGCAGCCCCAGCAGAATGGGCTAGTGGAGGCAGCTGTCCATAGGCTGAGCCAGCAGAGCTGACTAGGGCGGGGACCAAGGGCCGCAGGCTCCAGCCCTCTCTGGTCACGACACAGAAAGGACTGGCCAGTTCAGACACTCTGTCTCTACAGGATGATTTATTCATGCTCTGTTTTTTGAGAGAGAATGGAGAAAGATTCTCTGCTGGTGAGGGAGTTTGTGTCCCTCAGTAAGAGAAGCTAGGGGCCATGTTTCTGCAGGGAGAAAACTGCGTTTTTAAGGAATAATGGGAAGTTTACATGAGGATGGTACCTATCCTAAAAGTGCCTTATAGAGAAGAAGCTGATCAGCAAGGTGGTGTTGAGTGCAAGGGCCTGGCCTAGCTTTCAAATCCCCGTTGGGTGGCCAGTTGGAACCAGAGTGACGTGTTGCATCTTATTCTAGGGTTAGACCAGCCCTCCTGGAAGGCAGAGTGGTTGGGGCTGTGACCTCCCAGTGCAGCAGAGGTCATTCTTAAATGCCATGTCTTTGTTCTCCATGTGCCCAGCCAACATACTCCTAAAGTTCCTGCTAACCCATCCCAGGTGCCAAACAATGTGTCCCCCAAATGCCAACCAACTTTCTCCCAACCACTAGTAAACAGTCCCCAAGTGACCTGCCAACAAGGCCTCCAGTGCCCTATAGCAACCAGATTTCTTCCCTCTCTAATTACTTGGTGGCTGAGTCACTGGGGGAGGGAGAGGGGTCTGGGGTTCTCCCTGCTTCACAGCTCTGTAGAGAGCAGAGCTGGGAAGAACACAAACACACACACAGATCAATGCTGCCATCTTGCAGGTAGAAAAACAGAGGGGGAAGGGACTTGCCCAAGGCCACCCAACAAGCAGGTGTCAGGATGGCTACCTCGGCCACACTGAAATCCAGGGGGACTCCTTTCACAGCTGAACCAACAGCCTAGCACCCACATCCTCATGGCTGGTCAGTAGTGGTCTCGCTGCACATGTGGCCAAAAAGCTCAGATGCCTCACTGAGGGCATTAGTAGTGTTAATGCTAGCCATTGCTTGTGACATGTAACACTGACCAAGATGCACTGAAGCACTTGACCTGCAACATCATGCAGAACCTTCAAAACACCTCTGGGAAAAAAGAAAACTGAAGTTCAGAGAGGTTAGGTGGCCTTTCCACAACTGCTTGGAGTCAAGCTGGGACTGAAACCCAGATGATGAAAGCACTGCTTCACCCACCTAGGAGAGCACTGGGGCCAGGTTTCTGCCAGTTCTCCCCAGTAACTGATCCCCACACGCTTGCTTCACCTGATGACAGGGAAACACAGTGTAGAAGATAGAACACCATGGGCATCTATCTGGAGACAGATAGCAGAATGTCTGGCTCTGTGTGGACTTGGCCAAACTGCCTAACCTCTCTGTGCCTCAGTTTCCTCATCTGTGAAATGGACATAATAAGTGTGCCAACCTCACAGCATTGCTGTAAGGATTAAATTAATTAAGGCTACACCTGACACAGCATATAGGAGACAGAATTCTGAACCCCAAAGAGGCCTATGTCCTAATGGCCAGAACTGTGAATATATGATCTTCCAGAACAAGAGGACTTTGGAGACATGATTAAATTAACGACCCAGAGATGAGGAGATTATTCTGGATGAACCAGCGAGCCCAGTGTAACCACAAGAGTCCTTATGAGAAGGAGGAAGGGGGGCAGAGTCAGAGAAAAGGATGCGAGGACAAGCAGAGAGCAGAGTGAGGTGGGGCCACAAGCAGGCAGCTAGAAGCTGGAGAAGCAGGAATCAGAATCTTCCCGAGAGCCTCTGGAAGGAACCAGCCCTGCTGACACTTGACTTCAGCCTAACAAAACAAATTTTGGACTTCTGGCCTCCAGGGAATGCAAGGTAGCTCATTTGTGTAGTGTTAAGTCATTTCATTTGTGGTCATCTGTCACCACAATAGGAGACTGATGCAGGGCACCAGCATTGTCATTATTAGGAACTACATGAGTGCCAACGTGGGTGGGGCCTCACACTATATACCAGTGACAGACGGACACATCCTGGCCCTGGGGGCCCCAGACAAAGGAGGGACAGAGTCACATCCCCCAGCAGTCAAGGGCAGGATGGGCTGGGCTGGAGCAGCAGGAGCTCAGAGCAGGGCAACACTTTTGCTCTCTTCAGGCCCCAGAACCTGGCCTAGAATCTGCACCCACCTCTACCACCCAACAGACCCAGGACCCAACCCAAAGCCCAGCTGCTAAGTGATAGCTTCCCCCATGTCCTCTACAGTATTCACACTCTTCTGGCCTCCTGAGGTCCCTTTCCTGGATGAGCTGAGGTCCTTCTCATTGTCCAGCCATTGTCCATTTGACCTTGACTGAGTAGCACTCAGTGGGAACTCAGTGGAAGGGGATCTGGATTAAGATCCGGCTGTCATGGGAGGGTAGGCCAGCTCCACTCTATGTCCAGAAGAAAAGGAAGTATCCTGGCCTAGATCTCCAGGGGAATGAGCAGTCCCCATTCATTCCATGTCACCCTCCATTGCCTTCCTGTGAGTAACACAGCAGCCCAACCATGCCACAGCTTAAAACCTTTTACTGCCGATCATCTGTAATCTCAGTGGTTCTCATCTGTAATCTTAGCACTTTGGGGGGCGAAAGTGAGAGTACCACTGCACTACAGTTTGAGTGACAGAGTGAAACTCCAACTCAAAAAAAAAACAACCCTTCACTGCTCCTGCCTCCTGGAGGAAAGAATCCAAGTGCTTAGTGTGGCTCTCAAGGCTCCACCTCCCTCTGTGCCCCTAAACACCACACACCCGCCCTGGGCAAGGGTTTGCCTTCCTTCCACCATAGCAGGGTGTGTGCTCACTGTGTGATGTCCTCACTGCCAGTCAGCCCCCACTGGTTTCCTACCCTCTTCCCCATCACCATTGGGTGCTCCACTGTCCTGGACAGCAGACCAGAGATCCCCACCAGGAGGGAGCACTCACCTTTTCCTTCCAGGACCCCTGAAGCCTTGTACAGTAAGTGCTCTGGAAATACTGAATAACTGATCAGGCAAGAGTCAGGCTTGGATGTCATCACATGCCACCATGCCAGAGCTCCTGCAGAAAACCTTCAGTTTTCAAAGGATGGGTCCAGAAATCCCATGGATAGGGTGTGGTTAGTAGAGACACAGAATCTCAGCCCTGGCCCAGACCTACTGAGTCAGAATCTGCATTTCAAGAAGTTCCCAGGTGAGTTCTGGGCAGCAGAGTTGAAGAAGCTCTGCTATAGAATGGGAGGGAGAGCTTCCCACCAGGACATTCATCCCTGAACAAACTGGACTGGGAGAGGAGAGTCGGCCAAGGTCATCAGCAGAATGTTGTCTTCAGGGTTCATGCTCACTGCATTTGAGGGAGATGGCCTCCAAGAGAGCAGGAAGCGATCCTGCCCTGCACTTCTTCTTTCTCACTGGGGCCTGCTCTGATCTGCTGCAGGAGTGGGAGCAGGCAGGTGGTCCCTGCACCCAGGGAAGGACAGTTCTCCCCAGCCCTGGTGGCCAGGGAGGTCTCCTGCTGGCCTCCTCAAAGGGGAAGAAATACAAACAGCAGTGTGGAACCTTCTCCCTCAGCCGTTGGCTGCTCTTAGAGCTGGAGAATGGAGGATGGATGGGGAGGGGGTGCTGGGGAGAGTGGGGTTGTGGGACATTCTGCAGTTAGCACAGGCTGTGAGCTCCAGGCTGCACAAACAGCAGGTCAGGAACTTCGCAGGCAGACTTCTTCCTTTCAGCAGAGCCAGGGAAGAGTCGCTGCCCAGGAAGCCACCTCTGCTGCAGAGCTGCAGAGCTAGAACAAGAGGTTGTTTCCAGGCCAAATGTCTTCAGGCCAAGTGTGATGGCTTCCTGTAATTGCTTATGTGGGATGTGTGCCCCCTCACTGTTAGGAATGTCACTACTTCTCCCCAGCAGAGACAGCAGATAAATCCAGACATGACTGTGGAGATGCCTATACTCAGTCCTCTCTGTGCAGAAAAAGCACTCAATAGTGAGGCTGTCCCAAGTCCCCACTGTCTCCAACAGTACTCCAAGGAGCACTCCTTGCAAGTCCAGGACCAAATGCAGCCCTAGGCTGAGGGACCTCATCCTGGAGGCTGAGAGCTCACTCTGCCACCTGCCTAATGCCTGCATGCCTCAGTTTCTTCATCTGTAAAGTGGGGCTTGAAACAGCACCTTCCTCATAGAGAACCATGGGAGGATTGAATGAGAGCTTTTTTCCGTTAATGATTGGAATGGTGCCTGGCATACAATGAACTCTTAAAAAGCAACATCGGTTGTTATGATTATCTTTCATTATTATTTCTCTAGTTTTCGAACTGGGGCCTTCTCATTCCTTGTCACGCCCACCCTTGCTCTGGGTCCTGCCATGGAAGCCAGGCCACTGAGTCACTGTGCCAGCTCTCTACTAGACACTCCACCACCCCAGGAGTCAGCAGCTTCTGAAGTGGCCCCCCATAAACCCTGCCTCCTGGTATTCATGTCCCATGAAATTAGGCTGGTCTTGGTGATTCACTTCTCATGTATAGAACACAGTAGAAGAAATGGGATGTCACTTGGAGATTAGGTTATACAAATGAAAGTTGGTACCTATAGAAACCTAAAAGAAACTTAGCTTATTCTTAGTTTAGCCTTTTTGCCTCAACATAACCATTAGAAAGCATTCAGACATTCTACTGCAGGCCACGCAGCAAGCTCATGTTCATGACATCCCCAATCAAAACTTGAGATAGTTGAAACCCCAGTGATACCTTTACTAAGTCCTTAGAAGAAACCCTAAACCTCAACCTCTCAGGTAAGCCGCTCCCAGATTCCTGGCTCATAGAAGCTGTGAAATACTAAATGAATACAAATAAATGTGTTTCTAAGTTCTGAGGTAATTTGGTATGCAGATATAGACACCTGATACACCTCAGTGAACTCCTACTCATCAGTAAAGACCCAGGCAAAATGCCACTTGCTCTATGAAGCCCTTTAAAGCACTTTGTATGTATCCCATGATCTATTCTCACCCTACTCTGTAATTTCAGTTTATAGGACAAGTCTGCTTTCCCAATCCCTGGAAGATAGTGACAGAGCCTTAGTCATTCACGTCCAGCACAGAGCCTATCAGCAGGATCTCAGTCACAGTTTAGGCAAAAAATAAATCATTTAAGCAACAATTGCCACCCAGTAGGCTGCCATCTTGCACACTTAACCTCTGGGTCAAGGAGGTTGCTTGGTTTGCTCTATTCAGAGTCCACATACTGGGCAGCCAGGCTTGGGTCCAGTCCTCTTATCTGCCCCAGAGGAGGTAACAATGCTTTCCAGGACCACACCACGCCACTCTTAGCCTCCAACTCAAGCCAGCACACCCAACCACCACAACTCAGCTAGAATCTCCAAGGCAAGGCCCAGAGGAGTAGAAAAGAAAGGGTTCCCTTGCTTTTTGCATCACTTCTGAATATGGCCCCTTCCTCCTAAGGAAGAACAGTTTGCCACACCCTGGATAGTGAGTGAGTGGGCAGGGAGTGGATGGGTGGATAGATGAATTGGTGAATGGGTGGTTGGGTGGATGAGTGAATGGATGGATGAGTGGTTGGGTGGGTAAGCAGATGAGTGGATGATGGTTGGATGGGTGAGTAGGTAAATGGATAGACAATGGATGGATGGGTGGACAGATGATGGATGGATACATAGATGAGTGAATGGATTGATGGGTGGCTGATGGGTGGGTGGATGAATGGATGGGTGGGTGGGAAGATCAATGGACTATGGATGAATGAATGGGTGTGTGGGTGGGTAAGTAAATGGATGGATGATGGATGGTTGGATGGTTGAGGGGGTGGACGAGTGGATGGATGAATGGATGATGGGTGGATGGGTGAATGGATGGATGGACCATAGTCTGGCTTCCTTCTGAAGGCACTCCATGCCTTCTGCTCGAAGCTCAGACACACACAGCTTCCTGCCATGAGTGGTAGACTGGGGACCAAGAGTTCTCACTTCCAAGACCTACTCCTCAGATACCCTGGCAAGTACCCTCCTTGTATGTGACATGGCAAGAGGAAGGCCCCAGAAATCACACAGCACTAGTCTTTTGTTTCATCCCACAACACCTCCAGGAGTCACCATTTTGCAGATGGGAAGAGTTTGGCAGAGGCTGGCAACTGGCTCAAAGCCACACAAAGTTCTAGAGCCAGGATCCCCTCCACTGCTGAGCAGGTTCCCAACACAGGATGCCAGTAGGGCTCACTGGGTTGCCTGGACTTCCCTCGGCCTTTCACAGTACCACTGGAGTGGGTTGAAGGGTGATCCCTTCCCCAAAAGACATGTCCATGCCCTAGCAAAATCTGTGAAAGTGATCTTATTTGCAAAAAGGGTCTCTGCAGATATAATACAAGGATCTCAAAATGAGATCATCCTGTCCGGGCTCAGTGGCTCAGCCTCTAATCCCAGCACTTTGGGAGGCCGAGGTGAGTGGATTGCCTGAGCCCGGGGGTTCAAGGCCAGCCCAGGCAACTTTGCAACACCTCATCTCTACAACAAATAAACTTTAAAAAATAGCCGGATGTGATAGTGGGTGCCTGTAGTTCTGGCTACTTGGAAGATGGGTGGAAGAATCACCAAAGCCCACTAGGTCAACGCTGGGATAGTCATGAGCATGCCATTGCACTCCAGCCTGGGCGACAGAGTGAGACATCAACACACACACACACAGATGAGATCATCCTGGATTAGGGTGGGTTCTAAATCCTGTGACACATGTCCGTATGAGACACAGAAGAGGAGACACACAGAAGAGGAGACACACAGAGAAGGCCACATGAAGATTGATGCAGAGATGGGAGTGATGCGACCACAAGCCAAGGATGACAGGGATGGCCAGGAGCTACCAGAAGCTGGGAGAGGAGAGGAAAACACCTCACTAGAGCCACCAGAGACAGTGTGATCCTGCTGACACTTGAACTTTGAGTTTCTGGCCTCCAGAAATGTGAAAGAATAGATTTCTGTTGCTTTAAGCCACCAACTGTAAATTGCTGCAGCAGCCCTAGGAAAACAATACAACAGCGGATGTAGAAAATGATGCTACCTCTGCTGCACACTAGGGTAAACCGAGCCTGATTACAGTGAATGCTCCTGTCCTGGGAGTATTGGCTGCCTCTGTCCTACCCCTACCCCAGCCTCACCAAGGGCTGAGAGGTCAAAACATCCATGGCCGTCAACTGGGAAGCTCGGAAGCACAGAAGAGAGATTCCTGGAGCATCCATGTCCTTCTCACCTACGTTTTTTTGGTGAGCTATGACACTGAGGTGTTCTCTCACTTCAGTGATGATTGATTTTCCCTCACTTGCTTTGTTTTGTTTCTAGGAAAAATTGACCAATATTAACACACAAACCAAAGCAGCTGCCTAGGCTCTCAGCAATGCTAATTCTTGACCCAGCATTGTAATAGGATGACAAGCCTCATTATGCTCACCTTTACCAAGATCACACACATAAGAATGCTTTTGTATTCTACAAAACTTGAGCTAAACCATTATTCCAAATCCTCATCATTTATAAGAAAATGAGTCATCCACTTTTTTTCTAGACGAACACAAGGGAAAAAAAAAAAAAAACTAAGTAGTGGCATTAAAAATTACCTAACAGGTAGCTTATGAGTGAACTGGCAAGATTCTGACCACTTAAGGGACTCATGGGTCAAATGATTGAGTAGCTGAGTCTCCTCCCACTCTCAGATGGGAACTAGACTGTTATGTGCAGGTCACTAGAACTTGACAGAGTCAACTCTCCTGTTTGTTTAAACTGAGTATTTGAAGGAGATGACAGCCAAGACACCTCATTCTGATTAGAAGAGACAGCTGGCTCAAGGTACTGTGGTGCTGGCAGAACTTTGCCAACTGTGTGTGAACTGGGGGTATTGGGGGGACAGAGCTGGGATGGCGAGTGCCCTGGGGCCCCAGCAGAACTCCCAGCCAGGGATCCCACAGATGCAATCAGCCTCAGTCATTTTCTGCTGCCCTGTTCTGTCCTCATTAATCTCTCACAGATGGATGATCTCCATGTGCCGTGGATGTCGTCCTCAGATATTAACTGGGGTGCTCCTAAGAGCCCCAAGTTCCTGAGAACTTCTTGAGCCCTGAAATTGTTTTATACAGCTTCCTATACCCTTCAAAGAAGTGGCTGGTGTCTTATTTTGTCCTGTTTTTTTCAGTTGGCTTGCACTGTTTCCTTCCATTTAAAAAAAAAGCACTTTATTTTTATTTTAGAGTTGTGGGGTACATATGAGGATTTGCTACATGAGTAAATTGCGTGCAAGTGAGGTTTGGGCTTCTAGCAAGTACTCTCTCCCCCTGGTAGTGGACATGGCACCCAGTGGGTGTTTGTGTGCTTCTTGTCCCTCCTCCCTCCAACACTCCTGCTAGTAATGCACAGAGCCAGTTGTTCCTGCCTTTATGCTCGTGTGCCCAGTGTTTAAGGGTCCGATTATGAGTGAGAACATGTGATATTCAGTTTATCATTTCTATGATAGTTCATTTAGAATGATGGTCTCCAGTTGCATCCATGTGGCTGCAAAGAACATGATTGTGTTCCTCTTTATGGCTGTGTAGTATTCCATCATGTATATGCGCCACATTTTTTTATCCAATCAACTTTTGATGGGTACCTGGGTTGGTTCCATGTTTTTGTTATTGTGAATAGTGCTGCAATGAACACATATGTGTACAGGTGACTTTTTGATAGAGCAATTTATATTCCTCTGAGAATATTCCCAGAAGTGGGATTGCTGAGTCACATAGTAGCTCAATTTTTAGTTATTTGAGGAAACACCACACTGCTTTTCACAAAAGTTAAACTAGCTTACATTCCCACCAGTAGTGTAGAAGTGTTCCCTTTTTGCCACAGCCTTACCAACACCTGTTGTTTTTTGACTTTTTAATGATAATCATCCTTACCAGTGTGAGGTGGTGCCTCAGTATAGTTTTGATTTGCATTTCTCTGATGATGAATAAAGATAAGCATTTTTTATGTTTGTTGGTGGCTTGGATGTGTTTGTTCATGTCCTTTGCCCACTTTTAAATGGGTTGTTTGTTTCCAGTTGATTTGTTTAAGTTCTTTATAGATCCTGGATGTTAGACCTTTGTTGGAAGCTTGCAAATATTTTTTCCAATTCTGTGGCTTGTCTCTCCTCCTTTGATGGTTTCTTTTGCTGTGTAAAAACTTTTTAGCTTGATAAGGTCCCCCTGTCAATCTTAGTTTTTGCTGCATTTGCTTTTGAGGACTTGGTCAGGAATTTATTGCCTACTCTGATGTCCAGGAGGGTGTTCCCTAAGTTTTTTACTAAGATTAAAAAAAAAAGAATTTGTTTGCATTTTAGCAGTTAAATTTGTTCTTTTTAAATTCCATAATAGCATATGAAGCAAGCAGAAAAAAGATTAATAAGAATATTGAATTTTCAAAAAAACAATAAAGAGAAACAAAGAAAAGAAATGGAAATGTCTTTATGTGTCATGTTTACACTCCAAACACGGCTCACCCTGTGGTGGATAATGCAGGCATGTCACAACCTGCCAGAGAGGTCAGAGAGTTGCAGCGGCCAGCAAGGATCACCTGAAAAATATCCCTCATCTTCAGTCTTTGAAATGCAAACCCAGCCAGGATAGCCAGCATCTGGTCAGAAGCCCTCCATTAGCCTATCAATCATTATTGTAACTTTTTGACTTGACAATTTCAGAATAATAACACTCTCAGGTGTCAAAAGTTTGGATGTGTTATTCATATGAGATCTGCTTTTCGGTGTTCCTTCACTATGCTGTTGTATAAGTAATATAAATAGTTCCCATGAGGCAAGCGCCATAGGCATAGGCATAGTCATCATCATCACCCACCACTCTGCAGACTGTGGAACTGAGGCTCAGAGGCTGTGACCTTCACCAAGGACACACAGCAGGGGTGGGGAGCAAGGACATGAATGCAGTTCTACCAGGTCCCAGCTCAGGGTTAAAGGTCTATAGATCATGGCCTCTGTGAATGTCTGTGCTAGGCAGGCCTGAGACATCCCACACCTGACTCTGTTCCTCGTACCTAGAGGGATGGCAACCTGCCCAAATTAGAACAGCTTTGGGCCCATGCCCCTACCCCTCACTGCCCCCTCTAAAGATAGCCTGCACAGACAATGGGGCACACATGTCCTTGTGCTCCTCCTCACCTTCCTGTGAGCTCAAACCTCCCCTTTGCCTGGGATGCCTCCCTATCTGTCCCTCAACTCTTATCACCTAGTGAAGCCCTTCTGATCTTCCCACCTCAGGTGAGGCAAAGTCCCTTTCCCCCCTCCCCCACAGACACCCTTACCCTCCAGCCTTGGTGAGATGCTGGGACTTGGAGGTTTTGACTCAATGGATGTTGGCCTCACATATAAATTCTCCACTGAGAATTTCTTTCAAGTCCATTGCCAAATGAGGAATAACAATTGACATCAGAGTCCTTAGCAAGGAGAGGAATGTCTGCCTGTTTCTAGATGAGCAAACTCCCCTTGGGTTTACCCTACTGACCTAGGCTACAGCTGAAAGCTCTCCATAAGAAGAATCCATAGGTACCATTCACAGATCCACAAATGCTGTGGGCCCCAGTCACTCCCCAAGTCCCAGGTCAGCCTCAAGGCATTTCCCTGCAGTCAAATTCCATGCTCCTCTCCCAAGCCCAGGCCCTCCTGGCTCAGGTACCTCTGGCTCACCTCCATCAATGCCCCTGATCCACATCCCACATGGACAGGGAAAGACTATGGCTTAGCCAAAGTGGAAGATTAGGCCTCGCTCAAGAGAAGGGGGGATAAGGGAAGAAGGAAGAAGAGAAAAGCAAGGGAAAGGGGAGGGGAGAAGGAGGGATGGGAAGACCAAAGAAGGAAGAAGGGAAGGAGGGAAAGAGGAAGGGAGAAGGGAGAGAGAGGGAAGAAAAGAAAGGAGGAAAGATGCTAGGAATGAAGAGAGGGAGGAAAATAAATAACTCTGTGCATGCCTGCATTTTTGCCAGTCAAGCCCCTGGAAAGACCTTCATTCATGAGTTTTCACTGGGCTGTGCTTAGCAATAGGTACCATGGATCCAGCAGAGAAAAAAAAGAGTAGCTGACTGTGGCCATGCAGACCAGATATGAGGTGGCCTGCATCAGAAGGAGTGGTCAGATTTGTCTGTCTGTCCAGCCATTTTTCCATCAGTTTCAATGTTCAGAGAAAAGTTGGAATGGTGTCTACATAAAGATAGTGGGGGTGGTTCCTGACAGTAGAGATTGGGATGCTTGGCTTGCCCCAGAACTGAAGGCATGGGTCAAAGGAGACTGCAGTGAATTGCGGTGGGGTGCAAATTTTAAGGAACATCAAATACTTGAGTGCAATATTTTTGCAGATCAAAATAAACACACAAAAAAGCATGATGAACAAAATATAAAAATTTTAAATAAAAACAGGAGCCTTCAGGTATGACTAAACGCATGCCAAGGACCACATCCCAGCCAGATGAGTGGGCTTGGGCCCAGAAAGCCACCTGAGTTTTCTTTTCATGGTGAATTCTCTCCCAGGTCAGGGGCCAAGGTCTTTGCAGAACCCCTAGAATCTCAGCACAAAGTGTTGGATGAGGGAGACTCCAGGGAACACTGGAAAGGTCTCAGCGCTTCTCAAATTGTCTGTTATAATCTGAATATTTATGCCCCTCCAAAATTCATGTTGAAACCTAATCCCAACATGATGGAATTAGGAGGTGGGACTTTTGGGAGGTAATTAGGCCATGAAGGCAGAGCTCTCATGAATGGGATTAGGGTCTTTCAGAAAGGGTCCCCAAAGATTACCTTTGCCCCTTCCACTATGTGAAGATATAGTAAGAATTCTCCATCTACGAAACAAAAAGCAAAACTGGATCTTCTAGCACCTTGATCTTGAATGTCCCAACCTCCAGACACTGAAGCTGCTAGCACCTTGGTCTTGAATGCCCTGGACTCCAGAACTGTAAAAGGTACATTTATAAACAGGATCTCAGTTTATGGAATTTTCTTACAGCAACTGGAACAAACTAAGACAGCATCTATGGTGATGAACCACTGTGGAGTTTTTTGTTCTTTTTAAATTTTCAGTCCATCAGGGATTGATAGTTTTGTAAAATACAGTAAAAATAAAAATAAATTTCTAGAAAGTATAACACTAAAAAAGACATTACAAAATGCAGCCCAGATTTTATTATATTTATTTTATATTTATTTATTTTTTATATTCAACAGATACAATTGTTCTCTCAAGTGGCTGCAGTGTTTCTAAATGCCTGCTCTGTATTTCTGCAATTACCTGATTATTAACAGTCCACGGCTTATATAGTCCTCAAGCCACACACACAGATCTGTTTCAGGTCCTGTTTGGCCCAGCTCTCCTTCCAGAAAGCAGGGGCTCAAGGCTCCGCTGTCAGGGCTGGCCATGGGGTCCCCTCCCCACCTCATCCACCTGTGGAATTCAACATGTTTCCCTCTCTCTTCACACACATATCACTGGTTCTTGGTCCCCAAGAGGCTCTGCTAGCACCTGGTGACTGCCCCAATGAGAAAGGCTGCGTGAATCCCATGCACCCCCCAGGATCAAGGGTACCAGGGACTGAGGACTGAGGGCGTCAGACCCTGTCACACCTTAGTCCCATCTCCCACCAGGGCCCCTCACCTCCATGCCTGCACCCTCTGGCCTTCCTCCATCCCCATCCAGAACCCAGTGATGTGGCCTCTCCCTGGGGCCCGGCCCTGGAGACTTGGTGTCTGTCTCCTTTCCTGCCATCCCACAGCTCACTTGGAACTGCTGGGTGGTGCCCCCAGGGCTCAGCCTGCCTTGCAAGGAGTCTCTTCTCCTTCCAAAACTCTCAGCTGTGAGAGTGGCTGGGGACACTCCTCAGTAGACCAGAAGCCAGCAAGGGATCAGGAATTAGTAAGGTAAGCACAAAAATACTCCTGCTGTTAATACTCATCTTCCACTGAGCACTCATGCAAACAGACACCGTGCCAGGTGCTTATAATAATAACCCACTTAATCCTCACAACTGTGAGGTGTGTAGTGTTATTTTCTTCCCCATTTTACACCCCCACCCCCACTCCTCACCCCAGGTCCCTGTCCTCTTTGTAATGTCTCCTCCCAGAGCAAAGCCATGTGGGACCAGCAAGGGAGAGTCCAGGGGGACCCAGGGGGAAGATGACGTGTGCCTTTTCCAGGGTGGGCTTTTCTCCAGAGTTGCTCCCCTGGCCTTCCTGGTGGCCTGTCACTGAGGCGCCAGTCACCCCATTCTGTCTTCCTGGGCATGGGAGGAGATGGCTCCTAGGAGGCTTCCTGCTGCTGACCCAAAACACAGACTCCCTCTAGGACCTGGGAACAGCCTTGTGGGGCCTGCTATGAAGATCAAGCGTATCCCTCTGGTGGGATTATCCCAGGAGTGAAGGAAGGGAGCACCAGACAGAAGGAGAGAGGCAGAGGAGAGCTGGAGCTGGAGAGCCCCAATGTACAGAATCTGAGGGACCTGGACTGCCCTGGAAGTCAGTAGGGAGCTACAGAAGGTTCTGGGACAAGGGTATGAGACTAATTGGGACTGTGCCTGTGGCAGGCAGCTTGTGAAGAAAAGAAGGATGGTGGCAGGAGACACGGGACAGCAGGGTACTGCATTGCGGGGTATGAGGCATGCAGCTGTGGGGGTGGGGAGAGAAGCTGGAGGAACAGCTGCTACAGGGTGGCCAAGTAGGTCCCTAGGCTTCACACACACCCTCCAGCCCTTCAGTCTTTCCCAGGTTTGTTTTCCCAAACATTCGGGTGTGAAGTCCCTTCATAAACCACATGGCTCAGTACAAACTGCCTAGAAAAGCAGTAACTCTCCACCAGGCAACCTCCAGTGCCCACTCAGAATAAATATCAAGAAGGACCATCCTGATCAGACGCATGCAGGAGTCCCCAAGTTGACCCCCAAGAGCAAAGCCTGCCTCAGTGGTGCTCAGAGACCCAGCTCTAACTTGCCAAGTCCCAGGGGACCAAGCCAGGAGAAGCCATCCTGTGAGCTCAAGGACAGGCACTCAGGGGCCTGGCTTCCCCTCAAGGCAAACATCAGTACCACTTTTTGAAAAGTGGCTCATATCTTGAGAAAAGTATGCAATTAATTATCTAACAAATGGGCTGGCAAAGTGAAAATTCAGCCCCTCTTCTGGGATTTATTCTGGTAGACATAGGTCTTTGCTCTCTACTTGATCAGCCTTCTTTTGAAATCACTTCAAGTCTGTTAGAGTGGGTTAGTGGTAACAACAGGCCATGGAGAACCCTGTTGAAAATGAATCATTTGCCTGGGTCCAAAGGCCTCACCAAGGACTCACCCACTCAGGTGGGGGTGGGAAAGCCAGGGCCCAGGACTCAGTTGGGGGGCATGCACAGCACACCCATGTGGAGTGTTCTCAGATGTGCTATTTCACAAAAGTCTCTCTAAAGGTAGGTCTCATTAGCCCATTTTGGAGATCAGGAAACTGAGGCCACAGAGATTAAGCAACTGGGTGACTTAGAGATAAGAGTCAGAGCCAGGATTTAATTCCAGTTAAGTTATTTAAAGTCCCAGAAAACCAGTCTATAATTGGGAATCGTGTTGTCCACTGAGTACAAAGAACCTGTTAGCATTCTCAGAGGTTCCTTCTCTTCTGGAAAACATCCTCCCTAATTTAACACTTAAATATGAAAAGACACACAGGAGTTCACAAGGCCTAGGTAGATGGGGAATTGGTATTCTAGGCAAAGCCTCTCTTAATCCACAGGCACGATGACACCAGTCTCATGCGTTCAGATTGGGCTTGTCTCTTCTAAGCATTCCCCTGGCTGGCACTGTGGAGGCTTGGGACAGCTCCTCCAACCCCTCTGGCCCAGTCTATTTTGTCTGCTGAAGAGCCAACTCCCTCACTTGGGGGCTGCACTGGAGACAGAATGGAATGAGCAGAGGGCAGCCTCTCAGGGAGGAGGCCCCAACCCAAGCACTGGGGACACTCATAAGACTCACATCAGCCCTGACAAGGGAGGGACAGTGCCTGGCACATGATAGATCAAACAAGTGATACTTATGAGGCAAATGCCAGCCAGCGGAAGAGAAGAACACTCTTCTTCCACATAAACAGTGCTGAGTGCCAAGAATTTTAAAGGAAAAATTCTGAACTCAATAAACAGACAAGATGAGCTTGCAAATTAATTCTTAAAATAGCATTTTGTGGACCCCAGAGAATAAGAGAATACTTGAGCTTAGAGGGACCCTAGTGGTCATCTGTCCCCACCCCGTATGTGAACTCTCCCATCCTTCTTGGCAAGTTGCCACTGCAAAACAGAGCAGGTGCCACCTCCCTCAGCACCTTTCCCCTGCCCACTTGACACCCATGGCCCTGCAAACTGAGGGTCAGCAAATCCAGCCAGAGCCTCATCCTAGGGAGCCACAGTCAGAGGGAGACAGCCACCAAACAAAGATGTAAATCACAGCCACGACAACGTCCATAAGTGCAGAAAACAGGAGGCTCTGGCTTTATCTGACTTTACTGCAGAGTCAGGGAAGGTTTTCCTGAACAGGGGGTGCAAAGCTGAAAATGACCAGGAGTTACTGAGATGAAAGCAGGGCTTGTGTGTACATGAGTGAGTGTGTGCATGGGTGAGTACGCAGAGGAGAGAGAGAATGAGCATGTGTGTTCACCTGAGTGGTAGTAGTCAGTGTGGGTGAATGTGGCTGTGTGTGTTCATGTGTGTGGACATGTTCCTATGTGTGAATGTGTTTGTGTGTAAGTACGTTTTGTGCATGTGTGAGGATGTGCACGTATATCTGGAAGTGCAAGTGTGTGGAGAAAGTGAACATACTCTTATATAGGTGAGTCTGTTTATGTATGCAAGGTGTATATCAGGTATGTACATGTGTGTGGGTACATGTCCCCATGGGCAAGGACTGTTTGCAGAAGGAAAACAAAGGCACATGTGGGTGGAACACAGAAAGCAAGACCTGCAGCATGAGTCAAGGCTAGGGCTAGACCAGGCTGGTTCACACCAGAGTCTTGATACAAAGCCACAAAGTGTCCCGGCCAGTGGTTGAATGAAAGCTGCAGTATTGACCAAACCTCTCTGGTTGCCTTGGAGGCACAGATGTAAGAGGCAAAGCGGGCCTCTTGGAGAAAAGTTTGAAGACTCTGTAGTTGACTAACAGGAGCATTCCTCCTTAGGGCCCAGTCCATCTCCCAAACCCTCCACGTCTGGGCCCAGCTTGGCTCAATAACCCTTCACACAGAGTAAGTGCGTACACTTCTTCACAGCATCCATTTCAAAGCTTG
>CAUYQG010025365.1:0-43869 GCA_963574415.1 Tarsius wallacei
AACCCGCGAGCTCAGGCATTCCACTCACCTCAGCTTCCCAGGGCGCGGGATTACAGGCTGAGCCACCGAGCCTGGCTGAGATATTGTCTTTCAATAATTTATTTTTAACCTATGTATGTCCTTATATTTTAAGTATATTTATTGTGGGCAGCATATGCTTTTCCATCCAGTCTGACAATATCTTTCTTTAAATGGATTGTTTAGGCCATTAACATTTAATGTGATTATTGATAGAGTTAGGTGTTAGTCTATTATCTCATATTTTTTTCCATATTTTTTCCTATTTCTTCTTTGCTCCACTTTATTTTTTTTCCTGCTTTCTTTTTTTAAAATTTTTAGTTTTAAAGATGTGGGATACAATTCAGGGTTAGGTACACAAATGTTCATTATGCAGGTTCTGCTTTCTTTAGACTGAGATTTTTTTTGTGAATCCGTTTTATCCCTTTTGTTGGCTTATTGCTATAACCCTTTGTTGTTATTTTAGTCTTTGCTTTGGGATTTATAGAACACATTTTTAACTTATCACAGTCTGTCTTCAAGAGATAGCATACAACCTCATGTATGATAAAAGAGCCCTAAAATAGTATACTTTTATTTCTCCCCTTCTGGCCTTTATGCTATTACTGTCATGTATTATATTTATGCATATGTTATAAACCCTATAACACATTATTTTTATGTCTGTTTAAACAGTCTGCTATCTTTTAAAGTGATTCACATAATAAGAAAAAGCTTTATAGATTTACTCAGTTAGTTCCCATTTCTGGTGCTCTACATCCTCTGTACAGATGAGAATTTCTTTCTTTCTTTCTTTCTTTTGAGAAAGCAGGATTTATTGAGAGGACAGAAAAATTCCCACAGTGGGAGGGGACCAGAAGGGGTTACCCCAAAATTTCTAATGTCATTTCTTTTCTACATGAAGGTTTTTATTTAACATTTCCTATAGTATGAGTCTGCTGTTAATGAATGCTTTCAGCTTTTGTATACCTGAAAAAATATTTAAATTTTGTTTTATTTGTGAAAGATCATTTTGTTGAGTATAGAATTCAAGGTTGATGGTGTTTTTTTATTTCAAAACTTTTAAGATGTTACTCCATTACCTTCTCCTTTCTTCCCTACTCCTTTGGGGATTTCAATTATACATATATTAGACCAAATGAAGTTATCCCACAATTCACTGATGTGCCTTTTTAATTTTTAAAATTATTTTTCTCTTTTTGTGTTTTTTGTTTTTGTTTTTGAGTTGAGGTCTCACTGTGTTGTCCAGGCTTGAGTGCAATGGTAGAATCATAGCTCACCACAGCCTTGACCTTCTGCCTCAGCCACCTATTTCTTCTTTGCTCCACTTTATTTTTTTTCTGCTTTTTTTTTTTTAATTTTCAATTTTAAAGATGTGGGGTACAATTCAGGATTAGGTATACAAATATTCATTATGCAGGTTCTGCTTTCTTTAGATCGAAAATTTTTTGTGAATCCATTTTACCTCCTTTGTTGGCTTATTGCTGTAATCCTTCGTTATTTTAGTCTTTGCTTTGGGATTTATAGTACACAATTTTAACTTATCAGTCTGTTTTCAAGAGATAGTATACAACTTTATGCATGATAAAAGAGCCACCACAAAAACAGGCATGTGCCACCACACCCAGCTAATTTTTTGTTTTTGTTTGTTTGTTTTTGTAAAGATGAAGTCTCACTATGTTGCTCAGGCTAGTCTCGAACTCCTGGGTTCAAGCAATCCTTCTGCCTTAGCCTCCCAAAGTGCTGGGTTACAAGCATGAGACACTACTCCCAATCTCTTTCTTAAAATTTTAAATAGTTCGCATTGCTATGTCTTCAAATTCATCAATCTTCCCTTTTATAATATATACTCTACCATTAATCCTATACAGCATATTTTAAATTTTAAATACAGTAGTTTTCATCTCTAGAAGTTTGATTTTACTTTTTATATTTTTCATGTCTCTACTTAATTTTGAATATATGAATGTAGTTATATCTTTTTAATGTATTTCTCTGCTAATTTTATTATTTGTGTCGGTCCTTAGCTGGTTTTTGTTTATTGTTTTTTCTACTCAATATGGTTTATATTTTCCTGTGGGGAGGGGGGTTGTTCGTTTTGTTTTGTTTGCATGCCTGGTAATATTTGATTGTATACCAGACACTATGAATTTTTCCTAGTTGGATACTGGATATTTTTTGTAATTTGAAAAAATAGTATTGAGTTTTGTTCTGGGGACTAGTTAAGTTACATGAAAAAAGTTTGATCCTTTTAGGTTTCTAATCCATTTGATTAATTTTTTTCCTGGACTCCAGTAGTTTCTTCACATGCATTCTTTGATCAGTTCTCAGCTGAATACCAGAGGAGGGCCGGCTGAAGATATCTGGAGCTCTCTCTCTGTGTTGATCTCTCTTCTCACAAATTCTGTCTTGAGAATTCTAGCTGCCTTAATCTCCCCAGATCTCAGTTTATCTCCTCAACTCAGGGGGCCTATCAGGCTCCACCTGAGCTCCCCCTCCAGCAGTGCAACCAAGAAACTCTTTCAGAGAGGTAAGCTGGGGCAATCATAAGGTTCACTTTGCTTGTTTTCCATCTCCCAAAGATGACTGACCTTTGTTTCCTGGTATTTGGTATCTTAAAAATTTTGGTTTCAAATATTTCATCTGTTTTGTTCAGGTTTAGTTTGGGTTTTGGCATTGGCTTTGGTAGTTTCAGGAAGGAGCATAAATTAAGTCCCTGTACTCCACCTTGTACAGAAACAGAAGTCCTCAATTTAATTTGTGATCTATTATAAAACTAGTCTACATTTTATTTTGAAAGATTTTATATATTTGTTTTTCTCAGCATTTTAACGAATCATTTAAAGTTTAATGGTACATTTGTCAACGGCAGAAAAAGGTTCCTGGCTTCCAAGAAAAACATAAAAGCTTGAAGAGATTAAATAATTTAGGCTTCATCTGTGACTTTAATGCAAACAACTGCAAAAAAAAAAGTACATGATTATTCAGTGTTCTCTTTTCTTAGTTAAGGATGACTCTACCTTAAACCATACAATAATTTGATGACATTAAGTTTATGGGGAACACAATAAATAGGAATAATTTCTTATATACTTATTTGGAGTGATTGACCCAAATATTTGGTTTCAAATATTTCTTCTGTTTTATTCAGGTTAAAAGTAATGGCATGAACTCCCTGAAACATTGCTTTAATTGATGATACTTTTTGATGTTGGTAAAAACATAGCCCACAAAACAATTTGTAAAGTAATATTTATGGCTGAATCCATCCTCACATAAATATACAAAGTACAATGAAAAAATATTATAGTCAAATTTTGGAAGTTGAAGTTACTCTTAATTTTAATGATTAATACTGCTATTTGATATCACCATTTCAGAAGTAAATGACAATATAGCATTATAATACACAGAGACCATGCATAACTCCTGAATAGAACTTTGTCTTGACCTGAAAAAAAAATGTGTCATAATCATAGAATGTGCCATAAAGCTAATCTCTCAATTCCACAATTATACATTCAACAGCAAGGTATCTTCTGTCCATGTGGAATAAAATATTAATATAAAGTGAATACCAGGAGACACATATAAGAAATTTAGAGGCAGAAAAAGGTTTGGTAGAACTTAAAACTTACATAATTTTGATCCTCTTTAAGAAACAAAATCTAAAATTTCAAATGTAGAACTCTAACAACAAAATGAAGTCAAAACAGTGTTCCTGAAAGTCATTTCAGTACTGGAAGTCTACCTCACCCATAAACACAGGTGACTATGAAACATGTAAATACATCTTACCTTGCTGGACACAGTGGCTTCTACAGGTAATTCCCGTTACTAGGGAGGCTGAGGTGAGAGTATTGCTTGAACCCAGGAGTTTGAGACTGCAGTGAGCTATGATCACTCTAGTGCATTCCAGCCTGGGCAACAGAGGGAAACCCTGTCTCAAATAAACAAACAGACAAACACATCCTACCAAACCCCAAAAATGTATCACAAACTCAAGTCTCCTAGATATGAAAAGCACAGTATAAAATATGCCTATGACCACAACAGTGTCAACTAACACAAAGGAAAACGTGCAGGAGGGCAAATTGGGATGGGAAGATACTCCATATTAATCAACTGCAGTAATACACCTTATCCTTGAAGAAGTTACAAAACCATATGACCATGTGCATATGTTGGTAGGCCCCTAGGGGGCCCTGAGGTAACACTGCATTAGCTTTATCTTAAACCTACCTCTGAGGGAGGGAAGGGAGGGGAAATACAGACTGATACAGGTTAAAATTGTCACCTCTCTCCAAACAAGTAACTTTAAAAATCTCAACATTTGGGTACTCATCGGGGATCTTGCCTTTAGTATATCCCCAAACTCTGAAGGTTAAAAGGCCATTGGGTACCTGTCCACCTATAGGTTTAGCCAGGAAGATACAAAGGAAGGTTAAAGGAAGCGAGTGGGTGAGAAATGGGGAGGTGAGTTTAAAAAGGCCATTTGAGTATGTGGTCCTGCTAGCACAGAGATTTACAAAATGACCCAGGTTCCTAGTTCTACCTGGTCATGCGAGTTCCATCTACTGACGTAGTCACGAACCACCTAAGCAGTTGTTATGGAGACCACCTAAGGTTCACATGGGTCCCCTTGACTAAACATCCTGGGAAACTCAGACAAAAGGTAGCAACCCTATCCCATTCTTGGATTAATAGCTGGGCTCAGGACATTTTTTCCATCCTGGGCTATTCTGTTCTTGTCTAAATCAATTTGTTATGCCATTATGATACAGAATGTATTCATACAGCAATTTTTGCTAACTTGCTTCTAACTCTTTAATAGGCAGTTACAAACAGACAGAAGTCCATCCACCATGAACTTAGCCCGAGGAGCATTGTGTTCTCCAGTCACAAGTCTTCGTATTTTCTAGCACACTTCAATTGCTTTGTGAAGACACATTAAATTAAAAGCAAATATGTTCCTATGCACGCATACACATACACACACTGCAGCCCTTCAGTTCCCCAAATGTCTATATAGTAAATCCTAAAGAGAAAGCCCTGTGTCAGATATAAATAATTTCCTCTAGAGATATTGGAAATCCCAGGACATTCTCCAGGATCCTGTCTCTTGGTGTGTTTCCCACAGAGAAATATTAAACTAATGGCGTGGATTACACCTACAGTGAAAGGTGAAACGGGACACCAAGGCAGCCCCTGGAGGATTAGGTTTTGATTTTCTGACACCACCTGTTAGCGTAGGAATCGTAATCCCTGGGAGCACAAAATGGCTCAGAGGCAGGACTGCTTATAAAGTTTACAAGTGATCCTGTCATTTTTCAATTTCAGTCATTTCATTAGGCTGACAAGGTAAAAGGACTGTAGTGAAAGGGCATCCACTGCCACAACTGTAGATTTGTAGAGTTGGGATAATATTGTTCATAAAAGGAATGGCCCCGTGGGACCATCTGTTTATGTTTACCATTGCCCTACATTTCTGAGTCAGCACCAAGCGGGCGATTGCATCACCTGCCCTCCAAATAACCACTATCACCCCAAACACCTACTTCATCCAGAAAATGTTGCATTTTCTCCTTTGTGTAAAGAAGATTTGAATTAATAATAAGAAGCGTAGTATTGTACTTAATATTCACATAGTAACTTGTAACACATTTGCTTAGTCATTTTTTCATCAGGCCACTTATTTGACATCTTGTTAAAACAAGAAGTGGCTTTACAAGGCGAATGTAATTCGGACGGCAGTGGTTCCCAATGCTGAACCCACAAGTTAAGGCTCTGTAATTTTGAAAAAGTTCCTTATTCTTTCTAGGTATCAGTTACTTTTTCTTTAATTGGAAATAATAATATCTATGCTGAAGATTTGATGGGAGGATTAAATATACAATAAATATATAATATTCAATAAATATTTTCCATTTCATAGTTCCAAAGGCGGGTTTTTTTTAAAGTGAAGGATTATTTTGTGTGACTGATGACAACATTTTCTCAGTGTTCAGCAAGTGTCTCTAATTCTTTTCATGAAAGCTTTTTATCAGGGCATTAAAATGATTGGTTCTGAGAAAATATAATTTTAATATTATTAAAAGAGTTATGTAATATGAAGTAGCTTATTTATGGAACCAAAAATGCTTATTCTTTTTTCTTTTAAATAATTGTATTTGTGATAGTAGTGATTATTTATCAATCACCTATTATACCCAGGCTTTGCATCTATTACTTTGGCTATATTAATTTTTTTTTTAATTTTATTTTAAAGATGTGGGGGAAGGTCTTATTCTTTTTAACTGTCTTCTCTATTTCTACCTTTTTCCTGGGCATATTAGGTCAGGCAAATAAAATGTAATGGAAATTAGTTGGAAAATTAGAATCCAGCAAACTCGACTTGGCTTTGTTCTGTTCAAGCTTACCACATACAGTCGTTCAAGTCTTTTAACTCCCTTGTGGGTAATCGTTCTTCCAAATAACAACCCTTGCTTTCTGCATTCAATTAATCCTCAAGTATTTATTAAAGACCTACAGTGAGCCTGTACCATATTAAACACTATGGGGTCTGCAAGAAAAAAATAAATAACAGATTATGTAGTAATTATTGGTTCACAAACCACACATACTTCTTAGTCTCACCTTGAAAGAGATCATTTCCAGACTCCAGGTACTTGAAATTTAGGGAGATAAGATTATTACCCATAAATTATCTGGCAAGCAATTGCTAGTCCTCTACTTATAAGGTGTTAAGTCATGTGACATAAACTTCCCAAACAGTTGACCAGCGATAAGATATATTAGTAGGTATCAAGTCATCAGAAGACACATTATGGAAATTTTTGGATTTTAGGTGAATGTTAAAGGGAGGTCAAAAAATAGAAAGGCTATGAGATAGATAGTGAAAGGATATTACCTGTAAAAGGACTGGATCACCAGGTATTTTAAAAAGGCCAGGTGATTAATTTGGGGTCAGGGAGAAGAAGGCCATGAATAGAGAGATGGGGAGGACTTCACAAAACTTGACTTTGTGTTTCTTTTTTCTATAGGCCAGCTGGGGGATAGGGGATGCTGGGTTTTAAGAAAAATTGTAAACACAGTAATACGAAGAGGACCCCCTAAAAAACGGAATTATATTTTGGAGGTCGGACCCCTCGTAGTACAGTCTTCCTCAACTAGGTATATGTTCTAGGAACCCATTGGCATCAGTGTAATAGCTAGCGTTGCTGTAAAGAGGCTGCATTTGGCTTCAGTTATTTTATTTTTACTTTTCGAGATTCTTTCAATGTGTTTGTCCATATCATGATGGATGATTTATGAGCACATCTGCCTACACTGTGATGAGTGTTCAGCAGTATTTGACCAAAAAACAGCATGACCCCGCCCATGCTGATGTGGAAGAAGAGGTGAAACAACAAATGGCAGAAGTACTAAAAGACATCAAAATTGACAAGTTCAAAAACTGCTTTGAGCAGTGGGAAAAGCGTCTCACTGGGTGTATTGCGTCAAATGAAGAGGACTTAGAAGGTGGCTGAAGTTTAAACATGTAAAAGTAAATATACAATATTTTATAAATAAATTCTCTGTTTTGGGGGTCCCCTCCTCATATGTAGAAATTTCAACTTGTTTTCTGAGGGTTCACCTCTTGTCTTGTTCTTTCATTAATTTACCTATTGTTTTCTTCACATAAGTAATTGTTTCATTTAACTATCCTCTTCATTCAGTTTAGTTCAATTCATTACATTTTTTGGCCATCAATTATGCACCATAGTCCCAGAGAAACAAAGAACAGTGAGAATCAATCCCTCTTCTCAAGGAGCTTACAAATTAGCCCAGAAGTCATCCTGAGACACTTTCTGGGTGTCCACAAGGTCACGGTAAGACCATCTTTTTCACCATGTTGTCATTGACCTTGATGGCATAAAATCAGCAGCAGGTAAAACTGATGGTGTCTGAGCACCCATTGTGGCAGTATCACTCAACTGTGCTGGTTGTTGCACCCTTTTGCCAGGCAATTTCAGAAAAAAGAAACTGGCAGTTTCACTTGAGGACATTCTTCAGACAGCAGTAAAAATTCTTAACCTTATTAAATCTTGACTTTGAGTAGATATATTTTTAATATTCACCGTGACAGACTGCATAAAGCACTCCTGCTGCACACTGAAGCACCATGACCATTTCAAGATAAAAGCACGTGTGCAATTAAGTTGGACATATTGAGCACCATTGAACACCATGTCTCATGGAACATTCTTATGAAAAGAATGACTGCCAGACAAACTGTGGTTAGTCCAACACGGATATTTGGGAGACATTTTCTCAAAGTTTAACAAAATGAGCCTGTTACTTCAAGGAAAGCAACTGACAGTATGTGTAATAAAGCAAATTTAAGCTTTCCAAAAAACAAGTTTGGAAAACTATATCTGTCTTTATAGCTTGTCAGCACTTAAAGACTTTTCTGATGACATTGATGCATGATATTAATGACTGATTTTTTTAATGTTGTATAATGGAAGTATCAACATTTTGAAGACCTGCGCTATTCAGTAAGCTAATGTGTGAGATTATAAAATCATGCTTATGTGAAAGATTCACCCAAAATGCATGGTAGACCAATGGATTTTAATGTAACGGAGTTTAAGTCCATTAATATAGCTTTAAATTCCACATTTCAACTGACCACTTATTTCATGTCAAGTTTTGGTGTACTACCAAAGAATAAGCATGATACTAGAAAGGCTAGATCATTACATATATGTGTGAGGCCAAATTTTCTTCATATACTTCAGCTAAAATAACACAACAGATTGAATGCAGAAGCAACTATGAAAATCCAGTTGTTTTCCATTAAGCTTTCTATTTAAAGAGAGTTGCCAAAATGTAAAAGAATGCCATCTTCTAATTTTGGGGGGAGGGGTGATATAGTTCCCTTTCATAAAATATCAAATGGGTTTATTACCATTATTTTAAAATGAATTAATACATATTTTTTATTTTAATTTCTAATATGATAGCTGTAACCATACAGAAACAAAAGCTCTTTGGGATTCTTAATAATTTTTTAAGTCTGGGCTTGGACTTATACCTGTAGTCCCAGCACTTCAGGGGGCTGAGGTGGGAAGACCACTTGAGGCCAGGATTTTGAGACCAGCCTAGGCAACATAGTGAGATCCTGTCTCTACAATTTCTAAAAAATTAGATGGGCATGGTGCCATGTGCCTGTAGTCCAAGTTACTCAGGATGTTGGGACTGGAGGATCACTTGAGCCCAGGAGTTTGAGGCCACAGTGAGCTGCAATTGTGCCACTGCAATGATGCCACCACACTTTGAATGGCAGGGTGAGAACCTGTCTCTTAACTAATAATAATAATAATAATAATAATAATAATAATATTTAAAGAGCAATATGTGTTCTGAGACTAACAAGTTTGGGAATCATTGGTCTGGCCAATTATGTGGTACCCAAGGAAGGCTTTTCCCATTTTTCAGGTGCTATCCCTACCCTCTCATTAACAGAAATCAGTGTAGCTCACAAATTATCAGGGGTGTAATTCTAACTCAGAATTTTCCAAGCTTCCTCCGTCTGTCATCTTTATCTTATATTCCCTTTCCATAGTTAATGTTTTACTTATGTAATTGGAAAGTCATACATGCTTTACGGGCTTCTGTCCTTTTCAAGATTTCCTTTTTATTTCATCAAAGTTGTTTTTGCATAGTTTAGAGGCACAATTTTTTGTGCCAACCCAACCTCAAATTTTCAGCTCCCAAAAGGCAATTACTCTTAAAGTTTCTACCTGATTCTTTGGGTATTTACCTCTGTCTCCCTATTTAACACACCTATATTACAAAATCTTAATTTTGTAATTGTTGGCATTGTCTACTGACTCCCCACATGGAAGATGATAATTGAGCTGTTTCACCTCACGCTCTCTAAGCCAATCACGATCACTGCCCAAACACACACACACCCCATGCACTCATCCTCCCAATATCAACATTTTGGTTAGATACATTTTAACTTCTCACATTATTTAAATATGTATGCATGATTCACAATGGAATCATGTAATGCAGTTATCAATTATCAGTTTTTCCTTCACAAACAACTTTTCATCTTCCCTGGATTAATAATTCTATCTGTCCTGTTTTTTCTATTTACACTTTTCTCAGCCTCAAACTGTCCATTAGTTGCATAATCACCCATTGATATTTTAATCACAGTCACTGTTCTCTTATTTTTATCTTCCTGGGGTAGTATCCCTGAGCTGCCCCAATCCTAGTGGTTGCTCTCCAGGCAACTGTGTGGTAGCCATCTTAGATCTCTTCATCAAATGCTGCCTCTGGTGCCGAGTCCTTTTCCTTCTTTCTCGTTTTCCTCCTTAGTCTGCTGCAGCACACTCTAGTAGCTTCCCTAGAAAGGGCACTTGGAAGATTAATTTTCCTGGAATGTGCATGTCTGAAAAATGTGGATTAATAAATTCTAATAGAGTTAGTCATTTGAAAGAGAATTTCAGTTTGAAAATTTAGTTTTGCTTCAGAATTTTGAAGTCCTTACTCTGATATCTTCTGCTTGAAGTATGGCTATTGAGACATTCAATGCTGTTTTATTCCTGGTTTTTGTGTAATCATTATTTTTGTCTTTTATTTGTTTGTTTTTCCTTTCTGGAATCTACTCCTTGACCCCACTTTTCAAAATTAGTAACAATATGCTTTGTGATGTATTTTTAATTTATAATGCTGGATATTGATGGGTTCTTTAGTGCTGAAATGTTTTCTTTAATGACTTTGTTGATTTTTGTCCCCTCTACTTTCTGAGGTCTCTCTTTCTGTAATTCCTTTTACTCACATTTTGGACATCTTGAGTAGTCTTCTATTTTTTTTTTTTTTTTTTGCCATCACTCTTCTATTTTGCATCTTTTGTTGTTTTGTCTTTTTTGTGAAGATTTCTTCAAATTTATCTTCCAATTTTTTTTTGCTATTTTATTTTTAAATTTCCAAAAGTTCTTTCTTACTCTCTAAATAATTCCTTCTTAGTAGCTTTCTTTTCTCCCCACAGGTACAATGCTTTTCTTATCTCTCAAAGAATTCTCTTATCTTTTATAAGATTTTGAAGTTTTTTTCTACCTGAATATTTCTCTTTGTGTTGTTTTTGCCTTTTGGTTATCTTGCTTAGGGCTTTGTCTGTAATGTTAGCAATTCCTCAGATGTCTGCTGATTGATGCCTGGCAGTTTATGCCCTGTATTTAAAATTAGAGCACTAAACTACTTACTTGAACCACATTGATAATGAGTAGACTTAATGATTATAGAATATATTACAGAGCGAGCTAATTTGCTCCTTATTTGGGGGAGACTCCAAAGCCAGTATTGGTAGGCCTTTTTTCCCTCATGGTGCTAATAGATTTCCCTGGAAAGACTCATTCTATCCTGGCTGAGGAGTATATTCTTTACACTTTACTACAGAGTAACGGAAGCTGAGCTGGGGGAAGGAGCCTGGGGATTTCAATATTCAAAGTCTTGTTCAATTGTCTTTTTACATAACCTCATTTTGTTTTTCTTTTTTTTGAGTTGGAGTCTCACTCCATCACCCAGGCTGGAGTACAGTGGCACGCTCACAGCCACCCCAGTGTCAACCTGCTGGGCTCCGTGATCCTTCCATCTCAGCCTTCCAAGTAGCTGGAACTACGGGCGTGTGCTACCATGCCTGGATAATTTTTGATTTACTGTAGAGATGAGGTCTCGCCAAGTTGCCCCAGCTGGTCTTGAACCCGTGGGCTCAGGCAATCCACTCGCCTCCACCTCCTAAAGTGCTGGGATTGCAGGCTGAGCCACTGAGCCCAGCCCATAATCTCACTTTTAAGCAGTGTCCAGTGTTCCAGAGACCTGCTTTGATTATCTCCAAAGAGTAAATATTTGTATACACACATCCATTGTGTGCATGTGTACAATATATGTGTATATATTTAGCAGAAAAATATTTATCACCCTCTGAAGTGGGACAGTCTCCTTCCACACAAAGAGGTAGGGATGCTGGAATTATGGCTTCTTCCTAAACAGATCTTCAACCAACCCCTTTGTGCCTCTGAGTCATCCTCATTTGCACTTAGTTTCTTTCCTTTCCTTTTCTTTTCTTTCCTTTTTCTGAGTTAGAGTCTCACTCTATAACCCAGGCTGGAATGCAGTGGCATGATAACTACAGCCTCAAACTCCTAGGATCAAGTGATCCTCCCACTTCAGCCTCCTGATTAGCTGGGACTACAGGTGTGTGCTGCCACACTCAACTAATTTTTGTTGCTACGTGGTCTCACTATGTTTCGTGGGCTGCTCTTAAACTCCTGAGCTAAAGTAATCCTTCCTCCTCAGCACTGAGATTTCAGGCGTGAGCCACCAAGCCTGACTCTCCGTTTCTTTTTTGCTATCTCTCTGCTGGTTATGCTTTTTAAAGAATCACCAATGGTCCTCCTTGAAGCCTCCAAAATTTTGAGTCTTATACTATTTGTCCATTTGGATTTTCTATCTCTCTCTTTTAGTCATCTTCCTTTTCTTAGTATCTTCACTGTCTTTTAACGGATTTTTGGAATGCAGTGGCAGTTTTTATATTTTAGTTTGCTGTCTTTATTTTTTTAATTTCTTCTTCTTTTTTTTTTTTTGAGTTGAAGTCTCACTCTGTCTCCCAGGCTGGAGCGTAGTGGCACGCTGCTCAAGGCCATTGCACCCTCAATCTACTGGGCTCAGGCAATCTTTCTGTCTCAGTCTTCCAACTAGCTAGAACTACAGGTTTGAGCCACCGAGCCTGACTTGTTTGGTGTCTTTAAATAAAGACCCACTTTGATTTGTAGTGTTATTTGTTTGACAAAATTTCAGAAAATTGTCAGATATTTCATATTCTAGAATTTGCAAAAAAAAATAGGAACAATTAAAAGGATTTTACTAAAATTTGTTTTGATTTATAATTTTAGCCATGATTTTATTTAGTTTTCAAATATCAAACATAACTTAAACAGATGTATCATATAAAGTAACTGGAGGGTACTGTAATCTAATGACAGAGGAAAGCGGAGTTTGGTAATAAATGATGGCTAAAATCAATCTCTCATTATTTTCAGTATTATTACAGACACTTTATTAGGATACATTCTACTAGAAACTCTTGTGGACTGCCAGGAGGTGTCACAAAACTCATTTTTGTCATATCTTAGAAAAATAAAACCAAAAGGAAAAATAGAAGCCAAAGGCTATTAAATTGAAGGTGACTAAAATATCTTGGCAATTAAAATCTGTCTATTCTGTGGGAATTATGAATTAACTGCAGTTTTTGCATCTGTTTCCAATCATGCTATTCTCTAAGGATCGTGGAGTGAATGGCTAATGGATAACATATTTTAAATATCTTTCCAGTACAAATTTTTTAAACTCTCAAATCATGGAAGTTCCCTTTTATACTTATCTCTTGATCTCCTGATATATTTCTCCTAACTGTATCATCTACATTCAAAATATGTATGACACCAACATTTCCCAGTGTATGCACTCAATTCTAGTTCATGCACAATGTTCATTTCTATCCTCAGAGGCAGTATGAGGGCATGTTGAACCTTGCTGTAGTTTCATTTTATCTGGTTCGGCTCTGATTTACTTGGTCTTAAATACTTTTATTTTTTACAAATATTTAAATTATTTATGGCAATTTTAAAAACCGCATTTACTCATTCATTCTCACATAGCCAAAAATTATAGCTAATGCTTTTGGGCCTTATACTTTGCACCAGGCCCAGTGCTAAATGTTTTATAGTATATTAACTATATTCAACCATTATGACAATCCAGCATTACAGATATGACAACCAAGCCCAAGGAGGAAAAATAACTTACTCAAGATCACTTAATTAAGACTTGAACCCAGGGCAAACCCCTCGGGTCCCCTCCCACTCTGGGAGCTTTTCTGTCCTCTCAATAAATCCAACTTTCAAAAAAAAAAAAAAAGAAACTTGAACCCAGATCTGTCTGCCCCTAAATCCTACATTCTTCAACATTATAAAATAAAGACTTGCAGGATATAGTCACAATTCTTAAATTACATTCAATTCTTAACATTAGCATAACTAATGGGAAGAAGTGGAAAAAAAGGGACAAGGTTTGCCAATTCAAATTCCCAGAGAAGAAAAACATGCTGTAATTATTGGAATGAGATAAAAACTGTTAAGAATACATGAAAATCATTGGGTAAATCGTGAAATTTGAATCCCAGTTTTGTTTATTTTGAGACAATGTAAAAATTGCCATTTTTTATGATTTAAAAATTGCTGGTACTCTGCCTATGCAAATGTGTTTGTATGACACTGAACTAAACCCATGTTTGTCTGTTTACATTTTTACTTGCCTAAGTTCCTTGAGCTGAAGCCTGAACATTCTTAGGAATATCCCAACTTGGAACTGAGAATTGATGAGTACAACTCAGGAAACTTTGTACAATCTGAAAATTATAGCACATGAACAAATTTATTTTTTATTTACTAAACTTATTCAATAATAACATGCAATCTTACTTTTCTTTTGATATCAACTAGAGATTTTAAAAATCTGAACATTAATTTTGGTTGGTGGGATTTTTGAAATTACAAATATCCTTTTCTCCCCTTTTATAAGATTCTATCTCTTTTTGTTGATCACTCTTCTGAGAAACACACATATACACACACAGAAATTTAAAATATATACATTTTATTTAGTTACTTGTAATATATTTTGACGGTTATTAGAGATAGAGATAAATCAGATCCAGTTACTTTTCTAAAAAGAAACTATCTTTGTATTCTAGTGAGTAAAAGAAAAAAAAATTAAATTAAAATGAACCTAAAATCAAATGAAAGAAAAGTCAAGAGAAGAAGGACTAAAGCATATTTGTCAATAGTTATAATAAAAGGCACAAAATGATTGTTTCTATTGACTAGTCTTCTATGTGAGATGCTATGCTGCTTGAGACATACAATGCAAGAGAATTGCTTATGTGACCAGGAGGAGGAAATTACCTCTGATTTATTTGAGTTAATCAAGCCAGATAAATTGTTTGCCTATCTTGAGGTTATTTGTTCTCATATAGACTCCAGGAAGCCAGGAAACATATATGTTTAGTTCCCTTTCGTAGTTCTAGTGCCTGGCACTATTTTTGCACATAGGTGGTTGATAAATATTTTTGGATTAACCGATTTATTCATCTCTTCATTCATCCATTCAATTTTTCGTATCTTTCTCACTGCTCTTCCAGAGTCACTAAATTCTCATTAGCATTGTTATTGTCTCAAATTATTTTTTAAACTTGAGATATATTACCTGGAGAGGCACCCACACTTATCTAAAGACGCCCTTAGCAGAGAAGAAAGAGCTAACCCGGTGAAATGGGAAGGTTCATTTCATTTGGACAAGGGAAGATGATAGCAGATGGAGAAATTCAGGTGTTGGTTTATTGTGCTTGCTTGTTTATCAAAGGTTTAAGCTCCAAGAAGGATTAGTGCAGAGTGCAGCATTGGGTGGCCAGAAAATTATTACTTTTTGGAAAGAAGGAGTCCAGATAGGAACTTCACAAAGGGAATGAGGAAAACACGTAAAATACAGTTTCCTATATGTAATTTTACTTTAGATTGTTCCAGTATTTATGAGTCTATTCCTAACTCATGAATCAAGTGTCTTTGATGACTCAGTTTAGTGGATTAAAAAGAAAAAAAATTCTCTATCTTTCCCTTCTGCAAAAGATAGATAAAGTGGAATCATTCACTTTTCTCCCTTTTATTTGAGTCAGGATAAATGCATTTTAAAACTCCCAACTCCATTTTGCTGTATTATGTGGCTTTACTGACTTTGTGGAGATTGGCACAAGATTCAAAGTAGTTCCATTTGTATATGGCAGTGGTAGTCCTCTGCTCTGGGAGCTATTCCCAGTTAATTTCAAAGAGCATCTGCTTCCTTCTGGGACCTTAAGTAGTACATATTTGAGGAAGAGCTCTAGAGACTGGTCAAAAAAACCCAGAAAGTGATAGATTACAGGTCACTGCTTCCTTCCATGATCAAGGGGAAAAAAATGATGCAAAGAGGAAGATAAGACTTTAATGCATGTAGCATTCAAGTCAGGAGCTGATGATACAAGGAGCTGATGATACAAGAAGCAAGGGGCATTTTTTGGGTTCATGAAACATGAACAAGTCCTTCAACCAGTCAGAGCTGGTTTACTCACTCTTGGCTGGAGATTTCTTCCATATGTACCTAGGATTGGCTTTTTGCTTTTACTTTTTTTTTTTCAATCTGTGTATTCTAAACCAGATTCCCATTCTCTATAAATCTGTGCGTTATTTTCCGTAGAACTTTATGAGGAGAATTAAGAAAATCAAATTCTGTAAAGATAAGAGTTCAGATGTTATCCATTGAGGAATACGAATTCTCCTTTGGATTATTTATACACACATGCACAGGATTTCTTTATATTTCTCCAAACACGTTTCACTTCAATTGGTCTCAGAAGTATTCATTATACAAATAAACAGTGGCAAGCCTGAGACCTCACACTGCATTAAACCTGAAGTGTTAACTGTTTCAAGTGTATGAGCTCGTTTATGATGGCTAATTGGGATCTTGTGCCTAACTAAATGTGGAGAACAGTCAGATTGTGTCAACATTTATATTTCATGTTGAGTTGAGATTTGTATGCATCTGACAGGTTGATGGGTATGTAGGGGACATGAATGAGGATATCAAAAGAAATTCATATAACTTGACTCACAGGGAATAGAGAAGTGGCAATAAAAAGTTACATGTTTAATTTTCCTTATGATCCTGAAAGCTGCACACCCCAAATGCAAGAGAATTGAATAGCTTAACCTTCCACATTCAGGCTAGCTTTCCCTTGTAAGCAACAGAGTGGTCAAGCTGGAAAGTACTTTCTTCTGCTTATGCTACACTCTCAATAAAGCCCATTGAGTCTGTGTAGCTTTATTCAATGTCTTAAAAGACCAGTTGTCCCACTTTTAATTCAGGGGTCACTTTCAAAGTCTTTTTGATTTCCGACAGACTTCTAATGCTTTTTGGCATCAAAGCGTGTTAAGATCAGGTTGCCACATACAATTTCCAATACAGAGTTTCTGCCAGAAATATCACTGAATTCCTTTCTTAGAAGATATTTTCCTGGTACTTAAGGCGAGAAATGCAAAAGACAGGGAAGAAATGCCTTAAATGAGCTTAGGAGCCTTCAAATATATAGAACGTGATCACTAACTACCCTTAACATCCATGGAATGCTACAAAAGAGAAGAAGAGCTCAATCATTCAGAAAGAATGTTTTAATGTTATATCACCTTACATGTGCATGTTTCAAGAACTTTCAACTTTAGCATTTCATAAGAGGCACCCCCACATCAAAGTAGGCTAGAAGGATGTTATCATTCTGTATTTACAACCAACAAATCTGAGGTTTGGAAAGGCTTGGTCTTGCATCACCCAGTCTCTCTACACTGAGACCAACTCCCTCTACACTTCTACACTCTACACCTCTGTACTGTACACCTCTATACTCTCTACACGGAGACCAACTCTCCTGAAACTTGCCCTAAGAATCCTCATGTTCCACCAAAAACTGCCTTTCTATATAGAAAAGTGTGTAAAATGTAAAGCTCCTATACTCTGAAATGACTTTGAAATATAACAATAAGAAACACTTTTAGTTGAGTATTTTTAACTCAGCTGATTGCTGATGGCAGAGGACTGGATTAAGAGCATCTCACCATCACATATATCCTAGGATCTTAATGCTGTTGCCACAAGAACAATTTATGTTCTCTATAAAAGGTCATCCAGTTAATGAATTACATAGGCTAAGAGAAACTTACATTCAATTCAGTGGAGTATGCTGGCTTACGGTTTGGGCTTATTCCTTAAATAGGGATGTAATCTTAGACAAATCCTGTTATTTGCATGAAGTTGGTTTCTCTGTCTACAAAGTTTGTAAGGACAGGTGGCATAATCTCTAGGATTCCTTCTTTCTTTAAGAAGCTATAACTTTCTGATGTTTTTCCTCATTTCTCCATAGCTGAACTCAACATTTAAGAAGGCAAAAAGAAAGAAAAAATTCTTAGTTTTTTTTTTTTTATTCTTACTTGTGCTTACACTTTAAGTGCGCCTCCTTCAATTGCTCATTTATAAAACTAAATTTAATGACAAATCAGACTCCAATACTCAAAATATATATTTTTCACTGAACATAGTTTTCAATGCAAATCAATCAGTTTTTCTCCCCCAGATGTCAGGAATTTGTGATCCAAAGTCGTTTCATTCCCAAGAACCAATGTTTCATCTTACTTTGAACCCTCCTGGAGGAGCTCCAAATGCAATGTCTCTTCCAGTGCAAAAGTAGACTCTGTGCTTGGATCAGCTCCACAGAAACACGGAGAAGCTGAGAAACCAGCCCAATTTCAGAATATAACAGAATAAATCAAATTAAAGAACATCCAGAAATATTTAGCCCATGATAGAAAACTTTCAGTGAGTTCTTTTGGCCATGAAAGATTTTTTTTTCTCACAATTATTATCCCTTTTAAGTCCAAGTTTCCATCCTAATTGATCTTCATGATCCTGCTATAGTAATTGCAATATGTCCAAATATGTGGAAGATGTATTTTAAAGAATATGAGCTTGGGATGTTTGAAAATGTCCATTTACTGCATATGTCAGCATATTATTGGCTTTTGATCATTCACAACATTACAATATTCAATGAAAGCCATTTTGAATTAGTCAACTTGTAACAAAAATATCATTAAAATCTTTCAGACTGACCCAACAGATCAGTATCCAATGTAAATATAGAAAAGGAAATGTCATTATAAAGCAAGAAAATTCGAGTATAAGCTGATTATTGAAGATATTTACTAGAGTTCTATTTCTGTCTCTCACTTCTAATAGAGTCATCTTTTCTTGTTTCCAGTTAATGCCACATTTTGTCCTATTCCATTTCCCCATTACTTCCAAATCTCCCCACATCAAATCTCATCACTTGGCCTTTAGTTATGCAGCCCTCAGTCCTGGGTCATACCCACATTCACTCAGTCTTCTGAGCATTGCCGGAGAAAAAGCAGGAAATTGTGCCATGAGTTTCTTTACAAATTGTTAATTTGTAAACTCACTTGACTCCCCAGGGCTTTAATTCATCCTTTAATCATACCTTATCTTGCCTACAGTCTGTCCTATGAGATCCCACTCCTCTGCCGGCCACACCACTTTCCATAAATGAAATCCGAACCTTCCTCTTTCTTGCTTGCCAGCTCTGCTCACTCAGAGTCACATCTTTCTCACAGTCTTCAAGCACGTACCCAGAGCTTCATGGACGTCTCATTCTTTTGTCTTACCTCAGAGAAGAAACCGCTCCTCCTCTCTCTCAAGACCAATGCCTCCTTTCTAGTCATCTGAGTCCCAGGAATTCTCACCTTCTCTTGAAGTCTACACTTTCTGATGCACACTATTTTTTATGTTTTTTTTTTTTTTATTTTTGTGGTGTCCTTCATCTTTGACTCTATACTGGGTTTCCTCTTTTTAGTTTAACCAAGTAAGGTATTATCTTCACTCTGCTCCCATTCTCGATTTGTGTACTTCTCATTTTATTAATACTTCTTAACCATCTAATCTGACTTTGGATGATTCCTTGATTGGATCTTTTTATTGGTAGTTGATGACCTCTTAAGTAACAAATCCAAAGGTCTTTTTTTTTTTTTCCAGTTGTGATTCTTCTGCATTACTCCATAGCTTCTCCTAAAATCCTTTTCCTTACTTAGTTTCTACGCTTCTACATAGAACTAATTATCTTTTTACCTTTGAAATTTTCTTTTTTAAACAAAATTGATTCATTTTACTTTTTCCCCTCAATCTTTCCTTGAAACATTTATTATTCACAGACTTTTTTTAAAAATTCCTCTTGGGAATCTCATCCATTCTCATGGCTTTCCCAAATCTTTAGTCTTGAACTCATTCTTCACCTTTATCTACAATTAGATACCTCTTACTAAAAGGCTTACAATTACTTCAAACTGTCAATATCTTAAAATGGATTTATATATTTTTTGCCAAAATCAACTTATACTTTATATATATATATATATTATTGGAAACATCATTTCTCCATCAACGCAAACCTAAAGCTTTTGATTCCTGTACAAAAATAATACAATATATACCTAAGTATGATAAGAGCTTTAGGAGAAATACATCCACAATTCTAAGGAATATAGTTGACCAAGAAATTAAATCTGAAGAATCAGGAAAGATTTGTGGGATTTAAGAAGAAAAATCTTAGATGTTTTATAAGACTGGGGAACCAAGAACCTATTTCTATGCCTTTTACCTGAACAAAACCAAAAATAAATTTATAATCTCTTCTCTTTTTAAAAAGAAACAAATATTCATCACCAAATTTTTGTCTTTCTTTATTATGATTTATCATTTGTATCTTCCTTTCTCTTTCTTCTTTAATTGGATAACATACTTCACACTCCTTCATCCACTTATTCATTCATTAAATAGCGGGTTAGAGTTTTCTATGCTGATGTCTAACTTCTTCTGACGGTTTTAAGAAATATAATAAGTAGACAAGTTATCATTTTCTCCCAAGCATCTTTCTGTTCCCAGAATTTCCTCTAAACTACCACATTAATGTTTCTGAAACACCTCTTCATGCATATCAATGCTGTGCTAAAGAGCTTTCCATTTATCAAGATCAAATCCAGATTTCTTTGGCATTTTAAGTGCTTACAGACTGAATCTCCGCATTTCTACCTCTACTCCCTCTTCATATGTGTCCTTCTAATCTTATTTTGCATTTCTGCATCAAAATATTCTTCTCCCAACTCTCCTTGTTTTATAACTATGCAATGTGTATTCCAGATTCCAAAGTGCTCCTTCACACTTGCTAAGAAGACACTTCTCCATCATAGTCTCTCTTTTATATTCCTCTCTTCTTTTAAAGGCCAGGGCATTGACCACATTCCTCATTAGATCATCTACATTGTTCTCAGTCTTCAGTGTCTTCTCTCTTGTCTAAATTCTCGCAGCGCTGTTAGTCTTTTTTTTTAATTGTCAATTTCCACATGATATCCCATGTTCCTATTTTTTAAAACATATATTCTCTTTCTAACTAAGTTCATGAAGAACAAGTTGTCTCTTTGTGTTACTGACACATAAGATAGTACTTAAAACATTAAGCAGAATGGCAGTTGTATTAACACCTGCCCGTTTCAATAACTCTTTCTTTCAATCAAATACAGATTTTATTTTCTCTCTTATTCCCAAAAGATGCCATGAACAGTGCCAATATATGGCAGTATATTTAAAAAATCTAGAAAAGGGTGTGCATCTTTGAAACACAGATATAAGTAGTGTCATTTGCAAATGTCTTTGGAGTCCATACCTCTACTTAATGAGTTCGATCTCATGACTACTTATTGATTGCTTGTTATGTGCTAAACTCTGTGGAAGGTACTATGGAAGAGACAGAGATATATATGATAAAGTCTTCCCCTTGAGAAGCTACAGTCTTGTAATGACAGATGCATGTCTCAATCCCTAGGACTGGTGTGAGTGGAGCTCTGAGACTGCACAGTGCGGTTAATGCAAATGATTAAACAATAAAAATCTGCTTACAAAAATTGGAAGCATCTGTGGAGGAATTGGGGAGAAAATTAATAGTTGTTAATTAATTAGTCAGTATTAAACTTTATTGGTGCTTAACATAATAACAAATTAATAAGTGTTGCTTAGTTAATTAAACAACTCCTTGTGGTTTGTTTCACTGATGCAAAGCAGGCATGCTTTGGATTCACCATAATGACACATAATTCTGAGAATATAGGGAAAAGAAACAACCTAAGTGTGTTTTCCTATTCCGCTCACTTCAGTTGCTCAACACTCTTCTTTTTCCTTCACACCAAGCAAACAATCATTTCTGCCGCAGACACCATATGGGCGTCCTATACTTTAATTCAGTTCTGTCACTATCTACCTGGAGACAGCATCAGATTCCACAGGTTGAGGGCTCAGATAAGACTGTCCCTGACTTCCAGTGCCAAATGCAAGCCTCAGGTTGCTTTACCTGTCCTTCTGACCCACTGGCTATAAATTGGAGTTAGATGAATTTGTTAGAGTGGCTTACAGGACTCAGGGAAAAACTTTACTTACATTTACTGGTGTGTTATAAGAGATACAGATAAAGAGAGCTATAGGGCAAGGCATGTGAGAAGGGGTGTGGAACTTTCATATCCTCTCTGGGGCTCCACCCTTCAGGAACCTCTATGGGTTCAGCTCTCTGAACCTACTGCTTTTGTTTTTTATGAAGGGCTCCATTATGTAGGCATGATTGATTAAATCAGTGACCACTGATGATCAGCTTAACCTTTCACTCCTCTCCCCACATTCTGAAGCTATCTGGGAGCCTTCAGCCATTGGTCAATCATTAGCATACAAGAGACACCCTTCACTTTGAAGATTCCAAGGATTTTTAGGAGCTTTCTGTCAGGAAAAGAGATGAAGACCAAATATATATTTTACAATATCGCAATAATATTTTATCTTATTTTCTCCTTTTAAATGCGTTGGTGTGGGTAATGTTAGTTTTGAACTTTGAGAATTGTATAACTTCCCATAGGCTGGAGAAATGAGAAGATCCAGAGAGATCTGACAGGTTAGGTCTTTATAATACATACATAAATCGGAACCTGTAACAACACTGGCTATGTGGACAGGAAAAAGAAACATAGTACTATGTCAAGGTACTAAAAACACTTATTTTGCAGCTCCAGAAATCATAGAACAAATGAAGTGCAAGAGATGTGTAAAGGAGTATGGACAACCTTGAAAATGGCTAATAGAGGAATGGAATGGAATTATTTTTCTTATATTAATAGAAACCACATAGCCCTGGTTGATATGAAGAGTTCTTCAAAATACAGTTGGAGCATTTTGAATACGGTTGTTCCTGGATATCTGTGAGGCAATTGGTTCCACACCCTCCACAGATACCAAATTCTGTGAATGCTAAAATCTCTTATATAAAATGACCTAGTATTTGCATATAATCTATGCACATACCTCCAACTATTCCAAATCATCTCTAGATTATCTATAATATCTAAAGCAACACCTACACATCACTTCATTTGTGTGGATTCCAGGCAGTATTTGGCAAATGGCAATCTCAAGTTTTGCTCTTTGGAACTTTGTGAATTTTTATTCCAAATATATTTTATCTGCGGTTGGTTGAATCCATGGATGGGGAACCTGTAGATACAGAGGGATGTCTGTATATGAATCACCTTTTGTTCTGTTCTTAATTCCTTGGAAAAACAAGTCACATATATTAAAAATTATAATAGCCTCACAGGATATCTCTCTTAAGATATCAAATTTCAGAAATAGTGTTAGCCTAACTATCAATCCCTTTTGAAATGTAATTACTTAGTAAGACCTATAAAAGATCAGTGTCAAGGTAGGTGTTATAGCAAGTTGCCCTTGGTAATATGTTTTGTGTTTATGGCAATTTTTTTAAGGTATACTTTGTCCTTAAAAATATCACGATTTTTTTTGTGATAATTGCTGGACTTCTTACCTAACACATTTCACAGTTCACTCTCTCTGCTTACTGTCCTACTCTGTTGACTCTCCTTCTAAGGTTATACAGCAGTCTTAGAAGCAAGCCTGGCCTCAAACATAGGTAATTCACAGCACAATGAGAGTGGTAAAATATTAGGCAAATAATCATGATAAAGTGATCTAGAAAATGCTTTTGAAACCTGAGAAGAGAAGCAGCCTAGGACATCTGGGGAGGCTTTACAGAGGGACTGATATTTCAGTGGGATCTTGTCAATGTGTAGGAAGGAGACTTCACATAGAAGGCAATATTTTTGGTGGGATCTTGTAGAATTTCTAAGAGTGAAAAGAGCTCTTTCCTTCTCAAAGAGGACAAAAACTTTGACAAGAACCTTCAATTTACGAGGATGCTTTAACATACCTTGAAAGATGAAAACCTGCTAAGCACAAAAAATTATGATGTCTTTGTCCCAAATCAAAAGCATAGCAAAGTTTTGTGGTAGATTTGCCTGGTTCATAATCTTTTTATGCCAAAGCATCAGACGATTCCGCTTCTGTCAAAACTGAGTGAAAAATCCAAAGAGTGATTCAGCATTATAAGAATAATGCATCAATTTCTTAAAAATTAAAATACTGAATCAATTGCTGTAATGTGTTTAGAGGTAGTTCTGAGATCCACAGGTCTGGAGAGATGTGATCCGATAGCAAACCAGTCTAATCCATTGTTTCTCAATCTCAACACTATTGAAAGTGACAGGTTGATGCTTTTTTGTGAAAGACTGTCTTGTGCATTGCAGATGTGTTGTTTAGGGACGTGTTCAGCAGAATCCCTGGCCTCTACCTTCTAGATTTCAGTAGCAGCCTTCACTGTAGTGATGACCAAAAATAGCTTCCAAAAATTGACAAATGTCAAATGTCAAAGTCATGCCCAGTTGAAAACCACTGATTTAACCAATACCTCCTTTTTTGGTCCCAGAAATGGAGTCTAGAGTAGAGACCTGGAGAAATGACTGAGGAAGACAGTGGTAGCACTGATCACTTTCAACTCTGCACCTGCTCAGTGTAGATTATCTGCACCAAACCTAGGACCAATGACATAAAATGGGCCGTGGACCCTTTATAATCTTTACATCAATGGTTCCTTCAGATTTAGAAACAGAAACCCAAGTCATTTCCTGGTCCTGTTGGAAAGAATATGCTGATTGCATCAGTTCTTCAATTCATATACAACTTGAGGATTCATCAGTATATCTACTCCAAAAAGTATTCCTAACCATGAGAAAATAATTTGTAAAGATGCAAAACAAAAAGTTCAAAACCCCAAAATCTTTGAAATTTTTGGTCCACTGGGTTAGTTCAACCAAACAGAAAATTAGACCCATCAAAGGAAGCATAATGGAGACAAAAGACAGCAGTAAAATTAAACACATTATATCCTAGGAAACCAATCAGTCTTTGAACGTGGCAAGTGGAGGAGAAAATGCAATGTAGTGAACACAGGAGAAGTGGGAAGCGAGTTAACCAGCAGGGGTTGGAGAAGTTGGCTAAAGAGAATGTCCCACCATAAAAGAGCTTTTAGGGCTCCTGGCCAGTTCCCAAGATTCTGGAGTGTTGAACCAAATGGGCAGCTCCAGCCCAGGAGGGGTCTTTCAATCCACTGTGGTCTTTCAATCCACTGTGTCAATCCATGGGCCCCTTGGGGTTCTTCTCCCTAGTTCTGAGGCCATGCCATCTGGAAGCATCAACATTTGTGTTTGACTCTGGCTTTTCAAAGTGGTAAAAATGCAACTTGCTTTTATTGAAGATGATCCCACCCTTTTATCCAAGGAAAGTTTTAAAAGGGTTTATGGCCAAAATATTAAGTTTCTCTTAGTGCTCGCCATCAGTATGAACCAAAGAGAAGCCAGGGTATTCCAAATTATTTCAATCTGGAAAACCAAACTAAGAAGATGACACAAAATCAGAAGACTGAACACAAAAGTGTTACCATCACTGGATAGTGTCCAGGATACTGAGAGGCAATGAACTGAGTGTCATTTCTCGCCTTAGTAACTGTCTTCTTTTAAGTACCATTCTTCATCTGGCTTATACAGTGTATGTGTTCTTTGTTGTTAATGGTAATGGTTCTAGTCTTACTAGAACACAACCTCACAGCTCAGTTCTAAACCAACATGTGCTCTAGCAAACAGCCCATTCAAGGACAAACCCTCTGATTCTATTTCGTTTTTTCTTGGTCCTATTCATGATTTTCTTCCCTCTTCATTTGGCAGGAATGGAAGAACTAAGGATGCTTCTCCCCCACTCCCCTTTTTAGGAAAGAAGCTCTTCAATGCAATAAGTTAGTCTAGACAAAGAAAATTAAGGTAATTAGTAGAAAGCTTGCAAATGTGCTGTGTAGGAGGCCCTGTCATTACGGACCCTCACTCAGGCTCCTGTGGTTTGGTGTGTGTACAGAATGATAGTTCTGGGTTTCCTCTCTGTAAAGAGGAATAAAATAATACTGGGTTTCAATTAGAGACATAACTGCAACTTAGTCAGGGGCATAGGAGCAGGGTGGCTGTCAGCTATGCCAAGCTAATGTCATAAGACATAAAATCCCAGCACATTGCAAGGGATCCTGAGGCATCTGAGTTACCGCAGCCCTCATACTCAATAAGACACCAAGACTAGCAATTAGAATGCAGACAGAACAAATATTTACATTTTGAGAAAACAAAAGAGGAGGCATCAACAACAGAATGAATCAAAAGCCGCAAGATCTCAGATGTGGGCAAGCAAAGTGTTGCTGTCAGTGTGAAGCAGGAAGGCAGAATTGGTTTCCAGTATTTGCAATTCAGAGATCTAGATTACTGGAAAATTTACAATAACATTGCAGTTTCAAATCTCCACTTCATCCGTGTTACACAGAGTTGAACATGAGGAGTCAATTGTCCTTTTCCTCTTTCCACCTACTATTAGCTCCAAGTCATTTTTTCTTGTGTACGTATGTATAGGGGTTATGTTCTCCAGAGAGCCTGAATACGTTATTTCAAGAGTCTTTCAAAGTCTTAGAAGCGATCATGCATATTTAAAAACTATGTATCGATTCACAAACTCATTTTGTCATGAAACCTGGTATTCTGAATGATCAGAGGATATAGTAAAATCTAATAATAAAAGAAAAATTAGGGCCTTGGGAGAGGGGTGTCCAGGAAGTAGTAGGTGGATATTTTCTTCTTTTCTCTAAGTAATTTTAGATGCTTCACTCATGCAGGCTCAGATAATGGGCCTGGAGAAAGGGACAAAAATCCCGGGTGGTCAGAGACGTGTCGCCAACAGGAAGACCCCAAGCCAGCCACTGTCACTGGAGTGAGGCATTTGGCTTTGGCCAATTTTGCATGCATCAGGCTATTATAAGAAATCCACAGGGTATGGTAAATAGGGATGAAATGACAGGGCCCTGGCTGGTGAGGAAAAGGAGCTCAGTGCACATGGCTTGGCTTTAACAGGGCAAATGATGCTAACTTTCCCCTTCCGAGTGTCTTTAATTCTGAAATTCTATAAGCATGAGATGGTGTCTCAGCCCCTTTTGATCTACAGCAACCCATAGTGGATGCCTGCCATGTGCTTGGCATCAGTACTTGGGAAAAAGACTTGACTGCCAACTATCTAATGCTGTTATTTCATTTCTAAAATGCAATATCTAAAAATTGTTCATATGAGAGATGTTTCAAAGTATTTGTGGCCAACGAATTTCAGATTCGTTTTGGGAGAGACACACACATGTAGTATTTTACTCAATGTAATATTTTGTAAGTAGCTAATATTAGCGAGTACATGCAGTTTACCAAACACTCTTCTGAGAAGGCTTTACATGTCTTTAATACAGATGCAGTCAGGGAAAAACGCTAGATGATTACATGCTCCTTTAAACTTTTCCCAGATTACCAAAGCTAAGGAACTAACTCTAAGTTAGTTCTACTTAAAAAGGCTGACATTATTAGGGGAATTATTTATTAAGAAGGAGCTAAGAAGAAGCATTCTCAAAGGGGTAAGAAATCTGAGAGTCAAGACAGAGCTGTAGAGGATAGTATTTGGAGAGTGCATGTAACCTGAACCCCTGAACAGTTTAGGTTATTTTATTTTTATTTATATTTATCTTATATATATTTTTAGTGAGGTCTCACCCTGTCAACCAGGCTGGAATGCAGTGGCACAGTCATGGCTCACTGCAGCTTCAACTTTCTGGGCTCAGGCAATCCTTCCGCCTCAGCCTCCCAAGTAGCTGGGACTACAGGCACACACCATCACACCCAGCTAATTTTTTGATTTTTTGTAGAGACAAGGTCTCACTATGTTGTCCAGGTTGTTCTGGAACCCCTAGTCTCAAGTAGTCCTCTTACCTCAGCCTCCCAAAGTGTTAGGATTACAGGTGTGAGCCACCGAGCCCATCTAGTTTATTTTATAAGCAATAAGAGTAACTAAATATAAGGTCAATGTGGTCAAGAAATCTTATTTTCTAGACAATCCTACTTCAACTTTTTCCTCTTTCATTTTTGAGACGTTCATTGCTTTGATTCCGTTATTTCAAACATATGGAATTTATTGAGGCCCAAAGTTTCTTTACTTTTAATAAAGCAAAGTTCAGGTTTTTGCTTGTTTTTCATTTTTTAATGGGAGGTGAGATTCTGTCAATCACATTAGGGTTCAATGTATAAAGCAAAGTTCTATAGAACATTATGAAAGTTATTGTGTAAGTCGTGGGTATTTTGTAGGATTTATATTATTATTTGCTATTTTTATTACAGAGTAACACACGCTCACTTTTATGCAAAGGTTACTGCACTCCTTTTGCTGTTTCTTTAGGCATTAGTACTCTTTTATTTTTCTTCCCAGTGCTGTTTCTTACATCTTGCATCTACTACACTTCTTAAGCTTCCTTCTCTGTGTTCTCTGGATATACACACAGCTTCAGAGAGCAGAGAGACCTCCAGACATGGATTCCCTCATTCTTCATACCCATTTCTCTCCACAACTAACTACATTTTTCTCCTTATGTCCCATCTATCATTAGAATGAGGTACCTAATCTTGTCCAGTACTTTTTCTATCCTCTACTATTATACTCCCTTTATTCTTTTTTTTTCCTCTCAATGTTTAAATATATTCAAGTCGCTTCCATTTTAAGTTTAAAATCTTAAAATGTAAAGGGAGGGAGGAAAGGAGGATGCAATTTTTAAGCTCTGTTCTAGCTTCTGGGGGGAAAAATTGTTTAATTCCTTTTCCTACTGCATAACAAAAACTACTTTTCCTAATGTGTCTAACTATTATGAATTGACTGGTCATTTCAATCTTGTCCTCTTTAGCATGCTGTGGTATTTCACTTTGGTCAACACTAGGCTCCTTGGTATTCTTGCCTTGCTTGGATTTCGTGATGCTTCTTCTTCCAGAATTCTGTTTCCTTTGAAGATGTGTTATCCTCTGCTCATCCCAAGTACCAGTTTTCTCCAAGATTCACCGTTTGCTTCTTTTCAGCCTTAAATTACAGCAGAGGGAGATCTTATTTCCAATATATCATACTCCTCCATTCTAGAAACAGCTACCACACCCTCCTGGATTGAGAAAATCAAATTGCTCAGACGTGAGCTGCAACTGTTTACCCCCTTCATACCGCTTTACAAATTTGTTCTTCTATCTCTGCATGTTTTCTCTAGGGTCAAAGACAAATTAACCATAGGCCAATTCAAGGTCAACACATCTACTTGTGCACTTTGCTGCATGTCCGTTCCTTCCCATTTCACTGCAGACCTTGTTTCAGGAATTTTTATATTCTCTTATTCATATGACTTAAACCTCACACTTTCTTCTAGTTTTTCCCCTTAGCTTTAGAAATATATCGAAATGCATCCCAGCCAAATAAATAGGTTAATGAATAATAAATTATCTCCACTGGAGCTGCTTTCCTTTTATTCATCCTAATTGAGGTCTGATCTTTTTGCCTTTTCTTCTTAGTTTTCTTGAAATTGATGTACTATAGTATCTGATCAGTCTTCAGCTCCTGGCAATTTGGCTTCTGTGACACCTGCTACAGTGACGTCTGGTGTCATTCATAACCTGAATATCCCAAACTCAAAAAATATACTACAGTCTTTACCTTACTCCACTTAATTATACCTGACATTCTGGATTATTCCATACTTCTTGGAATTTTCTTTTGGTTTCCATGAAAGTTTTGACTAGGCATTGCTTTCTCTTTTTACCGACAGTCTCCTGTACAGATGTTTCTTTTTCACATGTATCCTTTAAATTTTATTTTCCCTTGATGCCATTCCTGGCTCTTTGTTCTTTCTTTCTTTTCTTCCCTTTTTACAATCTTCTTTCTTTACAAGCTCAAAGAAATAGTGCAGTTTAAAAAGAAAAACGAACAACTAGTTTAGCCAAACCTGAGTTTGAATCTCAGCTCTTACACTCACTTTACCAATAGTACAACTGTGGATACATTGCATAACCTCTCTAAGCATTAGCTACCACCTCTGTAACGGGAAATGCTCATATCAACTCACACTGTTATCACAGGTATTAATGGAACATACATATTGAAAAAAGTATTGCTTAATGTCTGCACATGGTAAGTGCTTGCATTTATAGTTTCATCATTATTATTACCTTTATAATTACATTTGAGTAGTACCTATATGTTATAAACTCCAAAATCAATCATCTTAAGCTACTGCTTCCCTTGGAGTTCAGGTTCATATAATAACTACTAGATGCGTCTAGTCAGATGTACTACAGAGACACAATGTTCAGAAGCAGACACATCTCTCTCCTTTGGTCTCAAGACCCACTCCTCCTGCTGGATTTCCTTTCTCCGTTGATAGCTGAGTATCTGGCTTCACCAAGTTTTCAAATCTGTTTTTCTAAACACAACTCTGTCCCTTCTTTCCACCCATGTGCCAATGCCCTGTTCAGGCTCTCTTGTTCTCTCCTACCTGAGTGATTTCAACGGCCTCCCAACTAGACTCTCTCATTTCAATTTTCCCCCATTTCAGCTCTTGTCCCATATTGTTGCACTCTCTTACCTGCCAATGTGCTGTTCTCACTTCTTAGAGTAAAACCCTTGCATGGTAGCTCTGCGTTCTCCACATTTGACTCAAGTTATCTGTTTATAAATTTGTCTTTCCAATAAATATATTACCCAAGAGTAGAACTGGCATGATTTGGCATATAGTAGGGACATTTCTCCACTTGAACTAAATGTCACAGGCAACTCAAGAGTGACGTGTTCCAGTTTTCATTGAGCCTCTTTTCATAAGTGTTTCCTCTTTCTGTTGACTAGTTTCCCAAGAAGAGAGTCAGTCACCATACACTCTGCCAGGCAAGTTAGAAACCCTGGAGGCACAGCCAATGGTGTCTCCTCCTCTCCCACCTCTAATATCTGTTCAACTACCAAAATCCTTTCAGTCCTGCCTGCTTCCCCCGGCAAATATCTGTCAAATCCAACTGCTTCTATAAATCCCAATTCTCGATTTTTTTCCTTTGACTTTTGGGAAGGGGCTGCGTATACTGCAATAGATTCCAGCCTCTTCTTCCTACTTCTAGACTAAGGCTACCTCCTGCTCTTGCTCAAGTTGTACCGCCTCACTGTGTCACGTGGGATTTTGCTATTAAATAAATACATTACGTTTAAAATTTTCAAAGGCCTCCCCCATGTCTTCCGGATAGTTTCCTACCTTCAGCATGAGATACTAAAGGCTTCTCAATTGCAGAGTTTTTCGGGGTTTATCTCCATCACACACCCTATACTTCAGCTATGGAGACCTACCCTCAATTCTCAAAACATGCAGTGCTCTCACAAATCTATCAACTCACCCGTTCTCTTTGCCTGGAATGTCTTTCCTTTTCCCAACCTTTTCATAGCTAGCTCATTTCTATTCGTTTTTGATGTGCGGATTCACATGTTCCTCTACTTTTTATTATTCTCATAAAACTGATTTTAATTCCTCCATTTGTGCTCCCAGATCCCCTTTCTCCACATCCCAGGCATACCTGTTTCATACATCTCACAGTGTCTACTATACTGTGTTATGTTACTTTTCTCATTCAACTCAACAAAACTCTGAGTTCTTTCTGGATAGGTTCTGTATCATAGTCACTTCTGTATTGTGATATTGATGATAGTATCTGCTGTACATAAGCACTTGATTGCTACTGGTTGAATGAATGAATATAAATGAAGCACAGGAAAGTTAAATGACTTGAAGGAAGTGAGGGGAAACAGTATACACTTCAGAGAAGAATGTTTACAGACAGTACACTGCATAGTTTCTGAGCATGACTTTGGAGAAGAAAGAAACTATATTTGATTCCTACATTGACTATTAGTTACCTCGATTTAGAGAGGTGCATAACTTCTCTAAGCATTCCTTCCTTATCTGTAAAATGATAATGGTGATAATGATGATAATTACCCCAGGTGGCTCTTGCAAGGATCAATTTATGTAACTCATACAATATCCCAGTACTTGACATAAGATTGGCCCTAAGTAAGTGTCGCATATTATTATTTCTCCCTTACATTTGGTGTGTTGCTTTAAATTGTACTTTTTTCTCTTTTTTTAGAGGCAGATCTTAATTTGTTGCCCAGGCTGGAGTTCAATGGAGTAATCATAGCTCGCTGCAGCCTTGAACTCTTGGGCTCATAAATTGTGCTTTTTAATTGGTCAGTCTTTTAGTTAGAAATCATTGTAAGAGTGAAAATCAACTGTATAACTTTGGTTAACTTTGGAAAATTGTCATGAAGTTCAAGACTGACAGATTTATAGAGATGGAAGGGACAATTGAGATAATTTAATTCAGAACCCTCACTTTTTTTTTGAAGTGGGAGTATCCCTGTCACCCAGGCTGGAATGCAGTAGCACATTCACAGCCACCACAGCCTCAGTCTGCTGGGCTCAGGCGATCCTTCTGTCTCAGTCTTCCAAGTACCTGGAACTACAGATGTGCGCTATCACGCTCAGCTAATTTTTTGATTTATTGTAGAGACGAGGTCTTGCCAAGTTGCACAGACTGGTCTTGAACCTTGGGCTTAGGCAATCCTTTCACCTCAGCCTCCCAAAGTGCTGGGATTACAGGTGTGAGCCACTGTGCCTGGCCCAAATCCCTTACTTTTTATATAGGGAAATAGTGGCCTAAAAAGATGAAGAACTAGGTCACATAACTTGTTAGAGGTTAGTTGGTATAGACCCAGGACTAGTACCAAAGTGTCTACCAATAGCACTCATTCCAATTATTTGTACTGAAGAAAGTCATGTGATGATTGGATTTTAAGAAAACTGAGAGTCCCCAGAGCTATGAATCCATGTTGGGAGCCAACGAATGCCATATGGGTGGAGCAGTGGCCTTGCACATAACCATGCACCGACTCCACTGTTCTGTTTCTTAATTTCCTTTGTTTGGAAGTTTTTTTTTTTTTCTTTTACAAAGAAAGGAAAGAGAACTCAGTGGAAAATTATGAAACACTATTACATACAAATCTGATTAAAATTACAGCGACTGTAAGCCTTGAGTGGAGACGGACACATTTCCCAGGGCTGGCTTGCATTTCTGATCATGTTTAATTTCAACATTTCTGTCTAGCTTTTGCTATGCTGCTTTTCCTGTATTAACTGATCTTCCAGTAAAAAAAAAATTAAATGTCTAATTATATCATCAATTTGTCTGAGATCCTCCAGTGGGCTAAGGTAAAGAAAGAAAATACATATAAATAGAGATGGAGACAATGGAGAGAACACGAAATAAAACTGTCAGTTTGTGCCAGAAAGGGGGAAAAATGCTGTATGTCTCAGAATATTTCTTCCTCTTATGGGAATCCAAACGAAAGCTTCTAAATGAGTCTTCCTTGGTTACAGGAGTTTTCTAATTCCATGAGTTTCTTCGTAATAAGTTGAATTATCCCAATTATTTGCCACCAAATCTGACCAAAGACTTAACAGAATAAAATAAAGCCCTTAATAACACAGGCTCCTAGATGTCTGTCATCATTTCAAAGTTTATAGGATGGTCTATTTTTGCACTGTAAGTTCTTTAAAACAGCAAAAGTTAGCTCTAAAAAGCATTGTGGTTTCCCATTCAATTCATTCACTTTTTGCTATTGTTCACAAGCATTTGATTGCTAGACAAAGTGAATGACTCTCTCAAAGTGTGAGGCCCTATTTTTATCCTTTGTATTGAAAAACATCAGCAACAAAAAGAATAACGTTTGACTTGGAGTCCTTTACATGGCTACTCTGGAAAGGATCTCTGGACTTTTGGGTGGCTTGCCATTGCACTGTCTTTTGTTCCACTGATCTTTTTATTTTTCAGAAGAGTTATTTAATTTTGGATTATTCTATGTTCGAGTGGTTAGTGATGATAACTATTATTTAAAAGCATGTGTAATGCTCCCTTCAGATTGTATGTTTTATGCACTACAACCTTAGGATATCTTTCTTTTCATGGAAGCCACATGTGATCCTTTGACCCTCACACTGGTAAAAAGAATCATATATTTTAGAGACAAATGCTGAGAGCTAGGTGTATAGAAAGTATCTGGAGAATAGCCTGGTTTCTTGTGTGAACCAAAAATTATCAGAAAATTCAAAATAGTAAAGACTCTCAGAAATCATCTTGTCTGGCATGTCCCAAAGTGTGTCCCTTGCTTGTAACACTAGTCCAGCATGATATTTCTCCATGGTTTCCATTGTCTGGAAATTCAGGAAATCCTGTACACTATAACTCTCTTTTAGAGACTAACATATCACATCAGTCACATTTGAGTCTTCCAGAAAAGGAGCTTCTATAGCTCCGTTTAACCCTGGTTGACTTAATTTATATCATCATAGAATTCTTTATTATCCCATGAAACTAGCACTCAGAGATTCATTTTTTGGAAATGAATCTCTGAGTGCTACTCCCTCTGAGCTACTCCCTTTTTTGAGAAATCTGGGGCCCAGTGAGGTTGTCAAATGGGCAATGAGTATCTAAAACTAGGACCCCAGTCTTCTGACTTTATGTTCAATATTTCATACACAGAAATGAAATGAGAACTAGCGTTTAAGAAATAATCCATGTCCCATGAATACCTTTTCAAAGTCTTCAAGTAGTGAAAGTAAGGCTTGCCTCTATGTTTGCTTATTAAGTAAATCATTCTTATCCAAGCAGCAATGATAATGTCAGTGTCCTAGAGTATGTGAAATAAATCTAGGAATGATGATCTAAGAGAGATTAAGGGTATATTGACATCACTTGGGAAGTGCAACACCAAAGCATCTACTCTCAAAGAGTTGAGGACAATTTACAGAACAAATTAATATACTCACCCCATTACCATTTTTCTAAATAATCAAAGATATATTTGTAGGACTTTCTCATAATCTTGAAATTTCATGATTAAAGGGATTTTGAGCAGACAAGTTGTCTCTGTTCTTTGTTTTGTTTCATTTTGCGTTCATCTGATATATCTCTTTACTTGCCGTATTGTATAATAGATATGTCAGGTATATATTTATACTAGCTTGCTGGAGGATGGAAGCCCACATAGGTTATTCTTCTGGGAAGTCGTTTCACAGTAAAATGGCTCTCTAGCAGGGACCATGAGCATGGAAATACAGGACAACTCTACTATTTTGTTAAATGAGTTGATATCTTTCTATGTTCATTCTTGTTCCAACTTTCCAGGATTAAACTCTCTGATGTAAATATGCAATCATCATCTTAACAAACTTTATAAGAGAAAAAACATCATAGGCAGTTTTAAAAAAGAAAAATATATTCAATTGTTCAAATGAGTCAGTAAAGAAGATACAAGATGGATTTCAATGACATCACTGGGTCCAAGCTTTGTAAGTGTTCATCCATGTGGCTTCCCAGACTCACCAGAAAGCCAGAAAAATTTCTACCCAGTGCATATATACCTACTGACCTAAGGCTAGACATTTCATGTCATCATCAGAAATGGTCAGATGATAAGGCAAATTAAATCCAGTTTCGATCATATTTTACCCTAGGGAAACTCTGCTGAGCATAGGGTCTCATCAAATGCTCCCTTCAAGAAAACCCCAAGAGCCCTTTCATAGGGATGTAGGAAACAGCAATGGAAAACCATTCAGGTTAAATGATTCTCCTTGATGTGGCTTTGGCAAAGCTGGATGCTAAATCCAAAGCTCTACTTGGATATAGAGGACTGTTCTTAGGCTAGAAAGTCATAAAACCCCAGCAGGCAGGCTGTTCATCATTTCCCTGGCAGGGCCTTGGTCATGCTGGAACTGAGAAGCCAAAGCACTTGGACCTGCGCTGAGGGGGCCAGTGAGATATGTTTTCAAGTACAGATTTGACTCAGCCACTCACTGAACACAGCAAGAATGGACACGGTACTAATTACTTACCGTATTTGCTTAATTAGCTTAATGCAGTCTTTTTGTGACTCTTCAGTTTATCCGCAGAAAACAGTACATCCTATTCCCAAAATGTTGTTTATTTGTATGTTTGTTTTGTTTTCTAACCCGGATACAACTTTCTCCTTGTAGCCCTCAATGTTTCTAAACTATTGAGGATAGGAGACAGGCAAATAAAGAATGACTGGCTGGTGAGAATCGTGGCCATTTGGAGTTTCAAATGGACTAACGTGATAAATATTACTGAGCATCTACTTCACTAAATTCACCTAGTAGAATCCAACCCCAGAAATTTCAGAGTCCCACAAGAAATATCACTATTTAAAAGACTACCGTATCTCTCTGAGTAAAATTTGAAATTCAGATAGATATTTAAATAGAGTTCAAACTTCTATGAGCCTCTGTCTTCTCAAATACAGCAAAGGAATAAGAACTTACTGCACTTCATTGAAAGAGTTAAATGAGATCATGTGAGTCAAGTTAGCACAGTGCCAGACAAATAATTTAGCTTTAAGGATTAGCTATTGTAAATGCATTTTCTTTACTCAAATTGTCTGTATCTCTCTAAAAATTTCTCAGGATTTTCCACTTCATCTTTCATATTTTCTTTCCATAATTTCATATTCTTCTGATGCTAAATAACCAGAATGAGGCCGTGGTGTTTTTTGTAATTTTACATGTGGCACGGCGGAATAAGCAAAGGTTTAGGATTAAGACACTTTTGGATTTGACTTCTGTTGCCGCATCTTAGTGGCTGTGTGATCTTAAACAAGTCATTAAAGACTCTGTGTGCTTTTCTGGAAAGTAGGGTTAAAAGTCCCACATTCACATACTGTGGTAAAGATTAGAGCTCATGATTATATTCTAGCTGTGTAATAAACACGGACATTGAATAAAGGACAATTTGTTTTAGCCAAATTCTTTCTTTCTCTGCTACGCCTGCCTCCTTTGTCCTTCTCCTTCCTCAGCCCTCTTATAAACACACCCATACACACATTCAAAACACTTTCTAGGCCTGGTGCAATGACTTATGCCTGTAGTAACAGCTACTCTGGAGGCTGAGATGGGAGAATTGCTTAAGCTCAGGAGTTGAGGCCACAGTGAGCCATGATCCTGCCACTGCACTCCAGCCTGGGCAACAGAGTGAGACCTTGTCTCTTTTTTTTTAAAAAAAAAATTCTACTGTCAACTGAGAAATAAAATTATAAAATACTTAGGTTTTTTCCCTTGTTCTCTCAGGTTGCCCTAAATAAGCTATTTTTGTAAAATCTGAGTACACACTAAGAACTTGATCAAAAGCAAAGACACTAAAATTATTACTAATCTACTTTAATGTTATAAAATTGCCCTAATTATCTTTATGCAGAATTATTTTAATGACTCCCACTAAGACCTATAAATGGTTTCAAGTTACAAATAGAGAGTGATATATGATGATAAAGAACTGTGCATCTTGTTAAATCTATCAAGATTAAATTTCCCTTTCTTTAATAAAAATTAATGGCTTTGCATATCTGGGCTGCTGAGATAAGTAGAAAAAAATGCAAACAGATTTAGAACAGAATTAATCAACATGTCATGGGTACAAATGAATGACACTGAAGATGCACCCTCTCCCCAAAGTGGACTTAATTCCTCTTTCCTGTTCATCAGCTCTCTTTCTGTTTCTCCTCCATTACTTCTCAACTATCTCACTATTTAGGGTTTTGAGGATTGCTGTTAGTAAGTATTGCTTAGCTAGTAGAACATCAGCTAATAGGGTTAAAAGGTAACAAGATAACTGACCCCATCACAGAGGTTCAAGTTTCTCTTCAGCCAGTGCACTTAGGATATCTCTTCATATGCTCAGAAAAGTCGTTTAGAAATGCAATTTTTAACCTGGCAACATCAGAATCCCTTTTCTTGCTGAGTACAAATATTGAAAGACTTTCACTAGAGCACAGAATTTTTTTTTTTGAACCGTAAAAGAACAATGTGCGTCTGTCTATTAGATGCTCTGGAAGACACGTTCACATAAGCACGGAGATTTGGAATTACCTCAAAGACAGACGGGGGTCAGAGAGTGCCTGGTAGATCAGTAATAGAATATTTAAATCAAAGTCCTTCTTGGGAGGGAGCCAAGTTAGAGAAGAAGGCAGAAGTAACCTGAGTCAGGCCATGGCACCGAGGCTAGCAGCTGCACCAGGGCTCTTTGGACCGCTCTACTGGATGGCTGAGCAAGCCAGGGAGAACACGGCTTTAAATGCTTGCTGGATTAGTGATAAAGGCAGAGTGGAGATTGAGTTGCTTTGATTTCTGCAGAAACCAGCACGTTAAACTCATGTGCTGTTTGTTAAGACAGGCCTTAATTTTGACAAAATAATCACCCCCAAGTCACCCATCCAATGTGTTTATTGTCATGACATGATTATAAAATAGGCCTTCTAATTCTCAGGATGAATTGCCCACCACCTGGGTCCCAGAATCGTGTTAGAGAGGAGTGTATATTAAATAATGCCCCTCCCCCCTCCAAGATGCCTACATCCTGATGCCGGAACCCATGAATATGTCACCTTTTCTGGTGAAGGGACTTTATAATTGTGATTAAGTTAAGGACCTTGAGATGTGGAGATTATCCTGGATAATCCAGGTGGGCCAAATATAAACACATGAGGCCTTAAAGGGGGAAAACTTTTTCTGGCTCTGGTCAGAGGAAGATGTAGCTGCAAAAGATGGCCAGAGTGACGCAACATTGCTGGCTTTGAAGATGGAGATAAGAGGACATGAGCCAGTGAATGTGGGCAGTCCCCAGAAGTCAGAAAAGACAAGGAAATTATTATTCCTGGGAACCTTCAGAAAGGAACACAGTCCTGTTGATACCCTGATGCTAGCCCAGTGAAACCCATGTCAGACTTTTAACTTACAGGATGGTAAGATAATAAATTTATGTTGTTTTAGGTCACTCAGTGTGTAGTCATTTGTTATGGCAGCAGTAGGAAACAAATACAAGAGGATTACAAATTTCCGAGCCAGAGGCCTCGCTAGACCCCTTCCTTCTAGAAAAGCCCCTCATGGTCCCAGGCTCAGAGGCAGGAACCAGGCTTGGGGCCTGCTGCTCATCTTTCCAAAGGAGGGACTCCAAAGAAAAGACAAGGAAAAAAACCACAGACCTGTGTGCAACACAATCCCTAAATGGAGAGGCAGCACCGAGGCACAGCTAAGCAATCTTGCGGGAGGACAACATTTCCTGCCTAGTAAGTATAGGTGGGAAATAGGCAGAAGCCTGTACTGAATCCAGTGTTGAGAGGAGTGGCATGAGTACCAGTCACTTGGAGCCTACACTCACTAGGTGCTTCATGTCTTGTCGTATCAAATTTCGCTAAGGTCCTAAGAAAGTAGGGAAAACTAGGACTAAGAGTGGTTGTGGGAACTGCCCAAGGTCATAGTGTCTCTCAGGAGCTGGGACAGGAGGTGAGAACCAGGCCTGCCTGACCCCTAAGCCCATGGGCTTTTCCACAACTCTGAGCTGTTCCTGGCCTAGCTGTTAAATCCCATTGCTTCAACATTGTTATCATGAGGTCACTTTGGGCTGGTGCTGAAGGGGCCGAGGCTCTGCTGATATGTCTATTTTTGTCCTGGAACTAGTTCAGAAAGCCGTGGTAGGAAAAAAGGGTGCAAAAGAAAGGTCATCAAAAAAACAAACACATTTCAATCTAGCATGGCTTTTGTGTCTTGGGTCACACTTGGGAAGGCCTTCTCCACAACCAGATTGTTTTCTAAAATGCTTCTTCTATGGTTTCTTCTGACACTTTTCTTTTCAGTTAAATCTTAGTTCCGTGAGGAGTTTATAATGGTGTAATGTGAGCCATTGACTCAACCCTATATTTTACAGATGACTTATCAGTTGTCCCAACATCATTTATTGTATGATCTAGAATTCTTCACTTATTCCAAATGCCACCATAATCACTTCCTAAATCCCCATATGAATCTACATTATTTCTGAACTCCCTATTCTGTCTTAAAAGCAAATCAAAAGAAAATGAGCTGGGTCAAGAAATAACTGCGATACATGTCACAGAACATAATATGTAAATAGCTTCTAAAAATCAATTGAAGTTAGTAAAGGATATAAACAGACATTTTATAAAGAGAGTTATATAAATAGATCTTAAACAAATGCAAAGTTACTTAACTTCTTAACGTGGTAGCAAAAATTAAAGGAACACAGAGACATCCATTTTTACCTATGAGATTGACAAAAATCCAAATGTTAATAATACACTGTGTTGGCAAGAATGTATTGTCGCTGAGAATATTAATTGGTATGGTCTCTAAAGAGAGCTGTTTGGAAATATCTATCACAATTACAAACATATACAACCTTTGATCTAGCAATTTTTCTTCTATAAATTTAATTAAAAGTAAAATTTCTTATATTTGTTTGACGTGTAAGATTTTTCATTGCAAACTTGTATGTAACTGCAGATAATAATCCCAAAATGTAAAGGATCATCAATAAGTTACTGGTTAAATAAACTCTCACAATACATTGAGTGAATGATTATGTAGCTCCCGAAACAGTGAGAATGCCCCTTATGAAGTGTTACGGAGTTTTCTTTAGACATATTTCTAAATATTTTCCCAAAGGACATTTGGGAATGTCTGGGAATAAATTTTGGTATCACATCTGGGGAGGGAGGAAGGGAAGGACCATTACTGATATCTAATGGGTGGATGCCTGCACTGCTACTAAACATTCTACAATATACAAGACCCCACTGCATAAAATTATCTAGTCGAAAATGTCACTACTGCTGAGGTTGAGAAACCCTGCTCTATAATGATGATCAGAAAATGATTCTATTACATACCTATTGGGCTAAAGGTCAGGTTTGGGTAGAAACTTTTCACTGTATTCTATTTTTAATTGTGGAATTACATACCTATATGTACATGCACTACCAATTCAAAAATAAGCAGCATTGTCTTGTTTGTTTGTTTTCAGAGTCATTGTTGAATCCCTTTTTTTAAAAGAAGTCTTTTATGGTGATGTGAAGAAAACTTGTATTTTACTCGTTTGTTTTGTTTCTTCCCTTGTGGCCCCTTGCTCTTTTGAAAAGCTCAAGGACATCTATATTGGCTGTTTCAACACAGATGGAGTGTTCTTTCCTGGAAAGGTACTCCAAACAATAGAGTAAAGTAGGAGCATGAAGTTGCAATGTATTATATCTGACCAAACAGGCTTTGGTCTTAGCAAACACCAGAGAAAATTGTAACCTAAATTACTAGAAGTTATAAATGTGTAAGTCAATGTTTTCTCAGGGGCAAGGACAAACATTCCTATAAAAGGAACTGATAGCATAGAGGTGCCTTTTACTCCTGACAATGGTAACTTTCTCTAAAGACCTCTAAAGATTTCTCTGGAATCATTTCATAAGTCTACTGTAAATTTTCATTATTATCACTTGATGTTGGCAGAAGATGCTAAAATTGTATTTACCATTAAATCTTTACTCTTCCTCTTAATTTCCACTGTTCCAAAGCATTCAACAGGTCCTTGAGTGTGCCAGAAGCCAAAGTCATTGTAATCAAGGTAGGACTTTGCCCAGATTATTTTTCATGACTTTCCCTGGCAAAGGCATTCCAAGAGTCTTTGTTCTGTATTTACTCTTTCATTGTATTAATTTGGGCTCTTTCTCAATCTCTTTCTCCTCATTCTGGGATTCTCTTTGAAATTTTAATTGTTGTTTTAAAATTATATTTAAAATCATATTTAAAAAACACATCACAGAAAAAAAATACATCACATATGTGACCATCATGTGTACTAAATATTGGTGGCCTTCCAGATAGCAGGAGTTGGCCACTTTAAGAACAGTATAAGAGACCCCAGGAAAACTCTCCATTGTAAATAGATAATATTCTAACAAATATCATTAACACCTGACATTTCATGATTTGTGTTTCCATCCAGATGCTAATTGCCTTTTTCTGCTTCATTTTAAAAATATATAAAAATGAGAAACCAGGGAAAAGAGAAAACATACTAATGCCTTTGTGTGTGAACATTTATAAGCTGTTTCCAATACTCACAAGACAACTAGGAAAATATGAAGTTTTCATAACATACAGCAGAGGGAATAGAAGACAGCAAGGAACTCCAAGGGGGAACTGAATAGAGTCAAAGCAAATGTTACCTAAATTACAGTTGTATGAAGAGTTTACATTGGTATTTTATTCTATCTTTTCTCCCTTTCCAAAAATTCAAAGGATGAGGTATTGAACCAGATTGTTGATTCTAAGCTATAACTTGGCACCCCAAAGAATACTTTATTTTGCCCACTAATACAAAATGTCATACAAAAAAATATCTTTATGACTGAGGATGGTCGCTCACACCTCTAATCCAAGAACTTTGGGAGGTCAAGGTGGGAGGATTGCTTGAGCCCAGGAGTTTGAGACCAGCCAGGCAACACAGCGAGACCTTGGCTCTACAAAAAATATAAAAATTAGTCAAGTGTGGTGGCACTACTCGAGAAGCTGAGGTGGAAAGATCAATTGAGTCTGGGAGTTTGAGGCTGTGGTGAGCTGTGATCGTGCCACTGTTCTCCAACCTGGGTGACGAAGTAAGATTCTGACTCAAAAAAAACCCCCAAAAAAACAAATTTTAAAAAACCCTTAAAAAAGATAAACATATGTAAAAAAAAAAAAAAAAAAAGTAATTTCCTGCATTCAATGAATTTGTAATCTGGATAGGGGAAAATTCTCTCATGGAACATGCATACCTGGTTCCTCAAAACAGCTTGTCTGTAAGCAGAGTCCACTCACACAGTCCTAGGGTTTCATTCAACTATGACTGTTTTGTGAAAGCATTAAAGGTCAAGGTGTCTCACTATTCTGAAGCTTGGATTATTGTGTTTGAAGGAGAATGAACTAGTTGACCACTGCGGCCCATCCTAATTCTAAGACATGACTACTACACTCAAAAACTTTATGAGCAAATTAGGGTAATTGAGCCTAAGGGAAATGCAAAAATGGTGATGGGGGGCAGACATAATTGGGGGAGAGGGAGACAGAGGAAAGAAGAGAGAAAAAGGGGGTAGGCAGAAAGGGGGAGAAAAAAAGAGAATGCACTTGGGATACTCATACACAAAAGTTGTTTCCTGAAGTGAGGGAGTTTGAGCTGGCTTTTATAAATAGGAGAGCAACTTATGACTGCAAGTTTATGACCTTTTCATACACCATTGGTAAGTCTTTTTTATTTTACTTTAAATTTATTTTGTGGAAAATGGAAATAAGTTGATTCAATCATAGAGAAATTGAACTGAATCTTTCTGTTCCCAGTACATACCTCACAAACAATAAGGATTGGTTTCAGGAAACTGTGAGAAATGAAAGGATGGAGGAAAAAAAAACTTAATCTCTATCAACCAAAACGTGGTTTTAGATTTTTTAAAAAGTGTTATGTGAATTCCCATATATGCTAATATTCAGCTTAACTTGACTAGTTGTCCAAAAATAAATACTTAAACTTAGTATTACTGTTCTTCAGTATTATTGGTTGGTTTATCAATGAGAATAAAGCAATTTTATTTTTGGAAAATGGTGATCATAAGAACTATGTCCAGCCGGGCTCGGTGGCTCAGCCTGTAATCCCGCGTCTTTGGGAGGCTGAGGTGAGTGGATTGCCTGAGCCCGTGGGTTCGAGACCCGCCTGGGCAAGCGAGACCTCATCTCTACAATAAATCAAAAAATTAGCCAGGTGTGGTAGCGCGCACCTGTAGTTCCAGCTACTTGGAAGGCTGAGGCGGAAGGATCGCCGGAGCCCAGCAGGTCGAGGCTGCGGTGGC
>CAUYQG010025366.1:0-22853 GCA_963574415.1 Tarsius wallacei
ACACCTGGAAATGACCTTATCTGAGAAGATGGTACATGTCTACACTGGGGCACACCCGACATCGCTGGAAGAAATGAAAGAGGATACCAACAGATGAAAAACATCGCGTGCTCATGAACTGGAAGAGTCAACATGACTGAAATGTCTTGAAGCCGGGCTCGGTGGCTCAGCCTGTCATCCCGCGCCTTGGGAGGCTGAGGTGAGCGGATCGCCTGAGCCCGCGGGTTCGAGACCCGCCTGGGCCACTCGGTGAGACCTTCTCTGTACAGTCCACCCAAAAATGATCCGGGCGTGGTCGCGCGCCTGTCGTTCCAGCTACTCGGAAGGCTGAGGCGGAAGGCTCGCCGGAGCCCAGCGGGTCGAGGCTGCGGTGGCCGGGAGCGGCCGCTGCACTCCAGTCTGGGCGACAGAGTGAGACTCCCAACTCAAAAAAAAAAAACAAAAAAAAAAAACAAAGAATGAGTATCTGCAGTTACTGAAGTAACAGTTCCATGGTCTTCACAGGCATGTCTCCAGCAAAAACATGGAAAGATAAGAGGGTTTTAAAGCAAAGTGTGTGGGGAGGAGGACACACAATTATCAATAAGGGGACCTGACGTCAAGTCAGACAAAGTGGGGACCAAGGGGAGGCCCAAACTTTACTTGTATGATGACCACTTGTATACCTAAACCTGAATTGTACCCCACATCTTTACAATAAAAACCAAGTGTAAGTTCAATTTAAATAGTGCAGTTTATCATTTCCATAAAATGAGAGAGCTGGTTAACCAGGACAAATACATTTTACAAGATGGAGTTAACGGGGCCACTGAAACAGTGACATGCGTGTAGGATAAACAACCTCAAACCTCACACACAGAAAAGGCCACACTTCCCCGCCCCCCTTCTTTTTTGAGTTGGAGCCTTACTGTGTTTCCCAGGCTGGAAACATGCTCACGGCCACCCCAGCTTCGACCTGCTGGGCTCCGGCGATCCTCCCGCCTCAGCCTTCCAAGTAGCCGGAACTACAGGTGCGCACTACCACGCCCGGCTAATTTTTTGTGATTTATTGTAGAGATGATGTTGCCCAGGCTGGTCTTGAACCCCCGGGCTCAGACAATCCTCTCGCCTCAGCCTCCCAAAATGCTGGGATTACAGGCTGAGCCACCGCGCCCAGCCCATACGTCCCTTTCAGATCATTCTGCTCCCAGAAAGCTTAGTTGTGAATATGCTTGAAATACAATGAGAGCCTTACCAGAGCATGAACCCAGGACACACACTTATAATTTGGCAGTCAACATTCTTGAAAGCAATGGTTCAACAATGATTCTACGTGACCTGCTGTGTCGTATAAAACATGAACTAGACCTGATGACAAATTACAGCTAGTCTGTGTAAGTTGAATGCATATCATCCTTTAATCATCAAGACAGTTCAGCTGTTTTTCCGAAGTATGTTTCAAACAGAGTTGGCATATAACCCGTATAACAATATTGCTGTGATTTTAGTGGTTTTAAGAGTCCAACATATATTATGTTCACACAATGGCACTCTTTGTGAACGTCAACCAGTTTATTTATATTCCTTCAAAAACACTCCATCCTAGTCATTCACACTAATCTACATCACTGAAAATAACCAAGGGTGATAACTCGCAGTCTCACCTCTATGCCGAAGCTCTAATTGACTCAGAAAGCAAAGGACTGCTCTGCTCTGGAAATCTGCAGGTCGTTCTCAACCCTTAAAACCAGGGCAGTCACCGTAGCCATGTACTTGGGCTTTGTAGTGACGGCATTGAACTTAAGAATGCAACGTGGCCATGTGCATCACAGTAAACTACCGCACATATCAAAAATAAAATGCAAAAGGACTTGAAGACATGTTGCAATTCTAACAGCACAGATTGAAAACCAAACACGTAGACATTACTCCTACATCTTTCTGTAATGAAGAGGTCATTGCCACATTTACAAGGTTTGTGGCAGTTATCTCTATTAGAGTGTGATTAATCAAAGAGTGCACTCACCACCATCAACATGGGTCCTATGTCATAGGATTATTTTTGCCTTTCCCCCAAAGAATCACTTGCTCTTGAAGTAATAGGCTTTTTAAGGCACAGTTTAACAGAAACCCATCACATACCCAGCTTAGAAATGGAAGCTCTCTACCTGGTTATAATAAATATACCTAAGTAATGTGTGCCTTATCAGATAGGCAAATATCTCTAACTTGAGGATAAAGTCACATTAGAAAACCAGTTCTTTGTTTGCTTATTCAAAGAGAAACATTTTGTAAAAAATACTAGAGAATTTGTCTTATAAGAATAACCCAAAAGGTCCAACCGTATATAGCTCTGGGAAATTGGGAGTCCTGGGCGCCTGACCATCCAGGTTTCTGAGTAAGAATCATGAGGGAGGGGGTTAGGGCACCTTAATGATTTTTAGAAATTTCCTTTCAAAACGCACAGACGTTTGGGAGGCTCAAACCTCAACCCCCAATCAGATATCATCTTAAATTTTAGTTACTAACTTCAGAGAAACAGGACTTGGGGAGAGAGAAGAGGATGGAAAGAAACCACCGATGAAGTAGGAAAGTTTCAAGGAAAAGTTACTTTATGGACTTTATAATTTTGTTAGATCAGCTTTGATGTCCCCAGGAGGCTCTGCTTTAGAAATATACACCTTATTTCTTTGAATTAGGGTCTCACTGTGTCGCTCAGGCTGGAGTGCGGCGGCATACTCACGGCTCACCACAGCCTCGACCGGCTAGGCTCAAGCAATCCTCCCTCCTCAGCCTCCCAAGTAGCTGGGACAATAGGCATGTGCCACTATGCCCGGCTAATTTTTTTTCAATTTTTTGTAGAGACCAGGTCTCACTATGTTGTCCAGGCTAGTCTCAAGTTCCTAGGCTCAAGCCATCCTCACTTTTGCTTCCCAAAGTGCTGGGATTACAGGCGTGAGCCATAAATCTCCCAGCCTCAAAAATATATGTATATATTCTCTAATGCCCCACAAAGCATGCCTTCAGGTGCTAACCTAAGAATTCTCTATTTGGAATGATTTGGCATAGGGGTAGATTTCGGGCTCTTGACTTTCTGTGAGTCTGAGGTAAACAAGAGTGAAATGAGTTCACAGAAACAACACCACAGCTTGCTGCAATGCCTCCACCGGCCACTGTTTTCCCAGTGACCGCCGGGGGTGTCCGGGATGGCTCCTCGGCCCGGTGAAGGATGTGGGACCAGGCAGAGCACACGAGGCACGTTATCACACACGAAAAGAAGACTCGGAGGTGAGAAATGGGACTGACAGGATGAAGCTCCATGGGGGAGCTCTGAGACTTGCTCTGTTTACTGTGGTCATGGGGCCAGAAAAAACAAACCCTAAATAAACATTTTCTTTTTGAGTCAGAGTCTCACTCTGTCACCCAGACTGGGCTCCAGCGATCCTTCTGCCTCAGCCTTTCAAGGAGCTGGAACTACAGGCGCGCGCTACCACGCCCGGCTAATTTTTTTTTTATTTATGGTAGAGATGAGGTCTCGCCAAGTTGCCCAGGCGGGTCTCGAACCCGCGGGCTCAGGCAATCCACTCACCTCGGCCTCCCAAAGTGCGGGATTACAGGCTGAGCCACCGAGCCCGGCTAATAAACATCTTAAATGTCACCCAACAATGGGCCATTTCACAGGGACCAAACGTCCAGAATCATACTTGTATCTTTTAGCCTGCAGTTGCTAATCATTTATATTTGGGACAACTTTCGGCCTCTGGTGTCACTTCAGCGCTGGGGGCAGGTACTGAGAGCCTCCAGAAACCCTGCAATTCAGGGGCATCCGTGGATCTCTCCAGGAATCGGCACCATTTTGGAATCTGGTCCCAAAGGTTCTAAAGAAGACGAATGCAGCCAAAAGAAATGACCTCGCCGTGCAAAGTGATCGCAGAAATGCGTGTTGAGGTAAAGAGCTTCGTAAAAACTGCCACGCGGGGAAGGACGGCCGCAGCTATGGAAGCGTTTAGGTGAGTCTGGGGCTAACATTATTCTCCAAAACTCCCGTTTACACCCGTTGTAAAGTGGGGACAGTGCTTATTGCTTCTGGACCTGATAGCCCCCCACTGCTGCAGCTCCAAAGAAAATGATTTTTCTGAACGACTGGTAGCAAAGATTCCCAATTTACCAAAAGCCGTCGCCAGTGCATCACTTTCTGATTAATTTCCGATTGCCATGTAGCTGTGAACTACCGTCTGCATGTCCTCTACAGCAAGTACAGAAAAAGCTTAGAAAAGTCATTTTATCAAAGTTCTCAATGAGAAAAAAAACATGAAAAAGTGCAAAATATGTACAGTTCCTGGCAGTTCTCACACGGGATTTTTTTTTTTTTTTTTTTACTACAGACCATAAAAGTTTACATTTGTATAATGAAAGTACAGTGGGTTTCATTACATTGTTAATATACAAGTTTTTGCTTCAAAGTGCTTACTTTATTTAAAAAAGAGAAGATCAAGAGGGCTGCAGATGTGCTTGTGTTTGTGTGTTTTTTTTTTTTTTACAACAAATCCACGCCATGTGTCCCCATCGCCTTCTTCCTTTTCTTGTAGTGCAACATGGTGCAGCCGCCTCGTGGCCAAGGGCTCATTTCCGAGGGTGCTCCCGACACCTCACCTACAGCAGCACTCGGGGGGTCCCGTTGGGGGTGGCGCCTTTTTTCTTCTGCAGCTGATTCTGAACCTTTCGAGATTTTACGACTTTCATTCTCACCTCAAAAACTTCATGGATGGCCTTCCGGAAGCAATGAAAGTTATAGTCAATAAGCCCTGGAGAAGAGAACATAAATGTTTACAAATGCCGCCTGGAAATAACCACCATCATTTCATGTCAGCCATGGTCAGGATAAGCAGGCAGGGCGTGGCAGAGCAGGGACCCTCACATAAGGGCCACGATGTCCATGGATGTCTACAGCTGGGCTTCAGGGACTGTGGCAAAGTCTACAAAGGGAGATTTTTCCCGAGCAAGGCCCAGAATATGTATTCTAAAGATATCTATGGACACTCTTTAACCTTCCAGAATTGTAATGTTTTCAATTGAATTTTATTAAAAATTGAATTTTAATTTCTTACAATGAAGATAAATCTGTAATGAAAAATCTTTCTCCCCAAAGGGCACTATTAGCTGGACTCTGAGTAGGGGCAGACCCCGACCTGGAGTGTGACTGAGATCTCAAAGCCACGATACCAATCAGCCAATAGTTTCTGAATATCTGTTCCATTTAAGCCATTTTCATAAGCCCTAGGGAAAGCAAGGGCCCTGATTTTAGAGTGGTAACACTTACCTAATGTCAACTCCACACTCAGGAATTCAACAACCTGTGACACTCTCAGCTTTTCGATAATTAAGTCAATTGTAAGTGGAAAAATGGCAGAAGAGAACCTTCTTGTGTTTTCGGAAAGAAATCAGTGGTAAAAAGTACAGGAGAATAAAAGATAATCCAAAGTCTTGAGGAGTGCATTTTTCATCATTACCATTAATTTGTAAAAGTCCTGGCCAGGCTCGGTGGCTCACCCTGTAATCCCAGCACTTTGGGAGACCGAGGTGAGTAGATTGCCTGAGCCAGCGAGTTCGAGACCAGCCCGGGCAACTTGGCGAGACCTCATCTCTACAGTAAATCAAAAATTAGCCGGGCGTGGTAGCACATGCCTATAGTTCTGGCTACTTGGAAGGCTGTGGCGGAAGGATCACCGGAGCCCAGCAGGTCGACACTGGGGTGGCCGGGAGCGTGCCACTGTACTCCAGTCTAGGTGACAGAATGAGACTCCAACTAAAAAAAAATTTGTAAAAGTCTTGACAGCAATATTATGTTTACACCAATGAGGCTAAGGTGGTCCGTTCTATTTACTATCTTTAAACTTATCAAAATGATGAATAATTATTTCCATCTATCCAGTAATTCTTCCGGAGTCCCATCCAAGGAAGGAACTGGGATTCCAGACAAGGATGAATTCTTCACATTGTCATACGACTAGCTGCAGGGCTGGGGGGCCGAACCCCAGCTCAGCTTCCAGGAGCAGGAAGACTCTGAGTGGTGCCCTCTGCTGCTCCTGCAGAGGCGGTTAACCGCAAATAGAACCAAACTAAGAGAAAACTCCCTCAGGAAAAGATCCATGAGGTAACCAAGGGGAAAGTCATAGGAACAAAGCAGAAGCAAAGAGGATTTTAGCTTGTGGGAACTTGAATATGAGATGTGACAACCACCTCAGAATTCTCTGCTTACACGAGCAAAAAACCACTTTGCTAAAAGGATTTGGCTCCATCCGAAGGGTACAAGTATATACTCAATTTGGGTGCTGGCAGTTCCTGACAAATCTCAACTCACTCAATTTGCACATTTCAAAATCTAACAGTGATTTCGCTGCGTTTGGGATTTTCAAACGAAAAGTCTACAACTGAGGATTTCAAAGGAAGTAGTAAGCATTCATAAAAAGTGTTTGCTATTTAAATCTTTTCATGAAAGGCAGCTGAAAACACAAGAAAGAACATGACAAAATAAACAGTGTCTTCACCCCCATCCACAGTTGATATAGTCCCACTTCCTTCCCTGGTTCAGGAGTTCTCAACTGTAGCTGCACATTAGAAATACCCAGAGGCCAGGTGCAGTGAGTGGCTCATGGCGGGAACCCCAGTGTCTCGGGAGACTGAGGCAGGAGGATCACTTGAGTCGGGGAGTTCAAGGCGGCAGTGAGCTACAATCCCACCTCTGCACTCCAGCATGGGCAACAGAGCAAGACCCTGTCTCTAAACAAACAAAAAGAACTATACCTCACTGAAGTGGACTTTTCATAGCTTTCCCTCCATTTCTAACACCTCACTGGACTTGCTGTGGCTTTGTGGTCCCTGAGGGCTGCCTGCCCACTACCTTCCACTCCCCTCACTCTGTTGACTGACTCCGTGGAGGCACTTCTCTGTCTACTCCCCGCACTGCGCTCAGTACCAGGGACAGGCCTGAAGGGTGAGGGCCTATAAGGTTACCCCATCAGGCACTGCTTAGGAAGGGTAATGAGAGAGTTGCCTGGAACCTCTGGAAAGGCTCCAGAGACAGATTCCCAGGAAGAGGCGTCTGGGATGAGCAGGGTGTCCTTCCCCACCACATTCCATCCTCCCCAGAAACTGGGAGCCCGGGTGTCTGGGCCTCCAGCCAAGCCCAGAGCTCCTTGAGAAATTTCCTTGGCCAAAAATGGGAAGTGTCTTGCATAACCAGACATCTTCCATTGGATCCCAAAGAAAATGTAGGCGAATGCTGCAGGACGGTTAGGAGCAGCCTCACAAAGAGGGTGGGGGTAGGGGGGTGGGAGCTCAACTTTGCCTCTTTCCTTTGACCTGACATATTTTATGGCTACTTATCAGGGAATTTTTAGGAGAAAGTTGGAAACAGGATACCCAAAAAGACAGTCTCACAGTTTATTACAAATGTTAACTATGCCTTCTTTGCACAATTGTCTATTGCTTCCTCCAGTGAGGAGACAATTGATTTGTTTGTATTTTTTTACCTTTTGATATGTTATTTGTAGGTGTTCTATTCTTGTTTTCAAACATGTCGATGTTTTTCAACTGGAAAAAAAAACATTTAATTTAACATGTATGCTAGAAGGAAGATGATCTGTCCCTGGGGAGAAAATGTTTGCTTGCCTCGAAGAAGTTTTCATTGGGTACAATGGATAATCATGTCATTGAAACAAAAAAAATTTTTTAAAGTGATGGTGGAGAACCCAATCAGCTTTTAAAGTCCAGCTGAATGTGATAGCTCACACCTTGTAATCTCAGCACTTTGGGAGGTTGAGCCAGGAGGCTCACTTGAGACCAGAAGTTTGAGACCAACCTGGACAACATAACGAGACTTCATCTCTACAAAATATTACAAAATTAACCAGGCATGGTGGCACACACCTATAGTCCCAACTATTGGGGAGGCTGAGGTGGGAGGATCACTTGAGCCCAGGAGGTCGAGGTTGCAGTGAACCATGATTGCACCACCGTACTCCAGCCTAGGTGACAGAGCAAGACTCTGCCTCTAAAAAAAATATAAATAAATAATGTTCTACAACCAGGAGGCATGGGGACAGGCCAACAAGATGGGCCATCCTCAAAGGCACATCATTTTCCCTGGCTGTGATCCACCCCAGCGGTGACCCCAGCACCCTCACACCTCCCATAAGATTCATCCATCGTGATCCAGACTCTTGGGACTTGATGTCCTCTTCCCTCAAAGTCAAGGCACCAATGTCCACTGTGTGTCAGACCTAGAAAAAAGAACTGGAAGGCATGGCCCACTGCTCAGGATGAAGACATGATGCTCTCACAGTGGACGCTCCACCACGCTGCCAGTGAGCAGAAGTGCGTTTGAACAGAAGGGCTTCCTGTCACCCCTAGACCATACCACTGAGCAGCCATCCTCCAGTGGCTCCCTGGGGTGGGTCCTCAGAATACGGGGGAGGGTGGGAGTGGATGGCAAAGTGGCCATCCTGGACAGGCTTTCTAAACACGCATGGTAGGACAGCTCTCCCCTTGGCACATTTTCCCATTGGGGAAAGGTGTCCTAGGGAACTGGGCAGGTGATGCCAAGGTCAAGGCAGAGGGGCTCAGCCCTGGCCACATCAGCCCTGCAGTTGGGTTCCCCAGGGTGGCCAGGGATTGAGTGGCAAGAGCAGCTTATGGAGCATCATGACTGAGGGTCCAGTGGGCCCTCAGGTCAGATCCCCTGAGGCTTGGAAATAAAACAGGTCAGGGATGGGGATGCCTGACTGAGGGAAGATAAGGGGGACGCCACTCCACTCCACTCCACAGAGAAGGACAAGAACAGGCGACAGGCAGGAGAGAGTGAGCAGAGCAGGGGCCCGCACACCACTCCTGGGTTGGGCTTTGTTCCACAGGAAGCCAGGAGTCATGTGGGCTCCAGAGGAGGTGGGTGGGTACAGGAGCACCTGAGAAGGCTAGATTCAGGGTAGAGGACTAGCAGAGGGATTGGGGGCCTGGCAGGGCCCTCAACCTGATTCCACACAAAGCTCCCTCGGACAACACACTGCGGTGGTCACCATGGTCAACATGCAAAGCAAAGCCCTTTGGTTAAGGTGGGCCAAGACCTGGGTCCTAGATTCCTGTCAGCACTATCTGGACTGTGTCTGATGGCTATGAAGTGGCCGCAGGACCACTGGACAAGAGGGTAGCCTGGGCAGCTGCAAGTGGAGAGGCCCCAAGCAGGAAGGGGTTCGAGTCTGCTCCTGGTTTTGCCCTGGATATGCTCCAGGCCAGCAGGAGGCTTGCCAATTAATGCAGACCCCATGGGAAAGGACCCACTCTGCAGATCCCCCAACAGGCCTCGCCTGCAGCTCCTTGTCTGGGCCAGACAGTTGAAACAACCACCCTGGACTTACAGCCCCCACCCCAGGGCTAGATGGATTTGGAGTCGGGAACACCAGGACCCACCCAGGAGCCGACTGAGGGTAAGGGCTGGAGGGACTTCAGAGACCAGAGCACGGTGACTCAGCGCCCAGAGATGCAGGACGGATCTGGCTCCCAGCATGCACACCAGGTCCTTGGGGACAGCCTAATGCGGCCCAGTTGCCTGTGAGTCATCACGCGTAGACCCACATCTGGAACCCCTTAGTGGCGGCCCCATGCTGGCACACAGTTGCCCGCGGAGACCAGCAGAACAGGATCTGATGATTCTGCTGAGCCTCGCGCCCTTTTGCTCACCCTTCCTTAGCTGCAGAGTGGAGCTGGGCCAGCCTCCGCAGGGCTGTGATGCTGGGAGATGGGCACCTGGGACCCGGGTGGGGTTCCCAACTCACCTTCAACATGTGCAGGGAGCATCAGAGGGACAGGACTGCAGGACACCCAGGGACCCTCTTACATCTCCAGAGAGTCCGCCCAGCGGGTCCCACTGGCTCCAAGGAGGATTTCACAGGAAGTCTGGACCCTGATGGGTCCCCAAGCAGGGTGGAAGCTTGTTGTCTCATCCTAGCACAGGGTCCTAGGGCTCAGAGCCTGGCACTCAGGAGTTGGGGAGCAGGGGGCAAACCCGGGACCCAGTCAGGCAGGGTGCCCTGGGATTCCCCACATAGAGCTGGGGAAGTTGCCTAAGGGCAGTGAGGTTGGTGGAGGCTGGGCTGAGTCTGCTCGATGCTCCCTAATGCCTGTCCTCCTTGCCTCCTGGTTCTCAGGGCACTGGCACAACCTCTCTTGTGGGAGGTGCCACCTCCCTTCCAGTGCATGGAAGTGTCAGGTCATCCAGGAAGGTCCCCTGGAGGAAGACTGTTCTCCCTCTGATCCTCCCTGATGTTTCTCACCACCATCCTGGAATGCAAAAGTGAAGGCAGCAGCTCAGCATCCATGCCTGTCCACAAGGTGACCATGAGCATGGAAGTCCCTTGTTGAGAGTGACAGGAAGAGAAAGAGTCTCACGTCCTGTCGAGCAGCCCAACTTCTGCCCGAGAGCACAGATACTGTGTGGTCTCGTCACCACCGGGTTATGTCAAGAAACAAGCCAAGTCCACTTCTAGGCTCAGCAGACAAATGAAGCTGCAGGGCCATGGGGTGGGGGAACAGCCCCATCTCACTCCTTGGCTCCTGAGTCTCTCCAGGACTGAATTTTGTCTCTCGTCCATGTAGGCTACCTATCTCCAGCCCCTGCTGCTCCTTAGCTGCCCATTCCCTCCAGCAGTGAGTCCTGGAGCTCATGAACCACAATACTCACAAAGGGATGTTGAGAAATACAGACCCTCTAGCCCCACCCGATGCGCGATGTTCCTGTCTGCACACCACCTGGCTGGTGACAGTGTGGCAGTTCTCAAAGTGTGGTCTGGGAATCCTGGAGTTTCCTGAGCTGCTGTCAGAGGGCCTGGGAGGCCAAACCTATGTGGATAATAATACTAGGACATTATCTGTCTTTTTCATTCTCATCCTCACAAATGGACTGAGTACTGTAAGTCCCCTTACATATGAACAATTCCGTTCAAGAGCACATTCGTAAGTCCAATTTGTTCATAAGTCCAACAAACTTAGCCTAGGTACCCAACTAAAACAATCAGTTATACAATACCAGCTACAGCACCGCTGCTTTTAGATTTGCTTCCAGACATCCTGGGCTTGAAATAAAGATACTGTACTATATAGTACTTTACAGTAAAGTACACAACAGCACAACCACTTGTAGAGTATGCACACATGACAACATACACCAGACACGTGAACTAACTTATGTGATTGGACATATTAACACATGTCCGCACCTTTGAAAGTTAGCAACTTGAAGGTTTACGTGTAGGGTACTTACTGTACAAATGTCACTGATTTGGTTTCAGATCCCATGTTGCAATAAACCTTTAAGAAATGCCCTCCCATTGGGGCTTGGGGTCATGTCAAATAATCCCCACAATTATCTGAGAATTATCCAAGAAGACTTTCTAAACACTCTTCCCTCCAACTTCTTGTCTGCATAAGGCCAGATCTACTTCATAGATTTTACCCAAAACCTTGGACCTTGGACTTCCAGCCTCCAGAACTGTGAGATATCAATGCCTGCTGTTGAAGCTGTTGAAGGCTCCACTGCAAGAGTCTGGATGCAGAAGCATGTCTGAGAACCCAGCTGTCTCCCATTAAGCCAGACACTAAAGAGATCTGTAAACATGTAAAGCAGTGCCACTCCTCCCATGAGGCTTTTTTGTTTGGGAAAACATCATCTCGTTTTTTTCATTAAAAACATATTATGTTAACATATAATGGGTTTATCCTTACTAATTTGAAATAGATCAATACATAAGGATTTCTAATGTCTGTTCAATTTCTGATACAATAAATATTGATAGCTGTAACTTGTACAACAAGAGCCCTTTCTGATTCCCATCCTCTGTGAGATGGGCGTGGGGTCGTGACGTGAGACCCAAGCGTGAGAACCACCACCTTGCTGGCTGAGGCCAGGTCCCCCATTGATCATCCTGGGCTTGGAGCCCCGTGGCATGAAGCATCTGTGTCTAGAATCCTGTGAGAAGGAACCACAGAGACATGAGTCCTAAGGTGAGAAGCTTTCTGATCTTTCTCAGCATCTTTTTCCAAAAGAAAATGCCAAAGATCAGCAACCACCCAGCCATTTTCTTGGCCCAGTACCAGGACTTCCCTCACCCTGCACCAACCCCCTCCCTCCCGCCCCCACGACTTCTCGCTCCCCTCAGTCACACCATCCTGTGGGAAAATGTAGTTGTGATTCTGGCAAAAGATGCAAGGCTGTGGTCACCAGGGCTTGCTTGCCTCAACCTCACATCCCTCTTGCTAGGAGCTAAACTGCTGATCCTCCCAGTCCCATAAGGTGAAGCCTGTTTCTGGAGATAGGGCCTTTAGGAGGTAATTAAGGTTAAAAATCACAAGGGTGGCTCTCTGATCCGAAAGCACTGTGGCCACAAAAGAAGAGGAGGGACCAGAATACACACTTCCCCAGCTCTCTTCCACTCTCTCCCTCTCTCTTCTCTCTCTCCTTCTCTTTCCCTCCCTCCCTCTGTCTCTCTCCCCCTCTCTTCTTTCCTCTCTTTCTCTCCCACTCTCTCTCCTCTTTCCCTCTCCCCTTCCCTCTCTCTTCTCTCTTTCCCTTCCTTTCTCTGTCTTTCTCTTCCTCTCTCTCTCTCTTTCCTTCTCCGTCTTTCTCTGTCTCTGTCTCTCTCTCTCTCCCTTTCTACCCCTACCCCCCACCCCACCACCATGAGGACATAGCAAGGAGGCTGCTGTTTGAGAACCAGGAAGAGAGGCCTCACCGGCAACCAACACTACACCACCTTGACCTTGGACTTCCAGCCTCCAGAACTGTGAGACATCAATGCTTGCTGTTGAAGCTGCCTAGCCTGTGGTCCTCTATTATAGCCACCCTCCTGACCAAGATGCTTGCGGATGCAACAAGGGACCCTATGTGCTTGGTTTCTCCACAGCCTGCAACGAAGAGAAAGCAGACCCTCTCTCACACCTCACAACAACGTTGTCTTTCTTTACTCTTTTATAATCAATTTTATTGAGGTATAATTTACATAAGAGAAAGAGTACATATTTTGAGGGTAGAACTAGATGACATTTTTATAGATGGACCCACTGTGTAACCCACAGCCACACTCAAGCTCCAGAGCCACCTCCCCCCCACTCCCCAGCCCCTGCCCTGCCACCCACTCGTATGTACTCAGTCACTGCAGATTATTTTTCTTGTTCTGGAATTTCCCAGAAGTGGAATCATACACTATGTATTCCTGTGTCTGGCTTCTTTCCCTCAGCGAAGTGTTTTTGAGATTCCTCTGTGTGTTGCATGTATCCATAGCTGGGCATTTTATTGCTGAGCAGTGTCCCATCATGTGGATAACTTGGTTTCCCTCCTCTTATTGATAGACTTTAGATTGTTTCTATGTTTTGGCTATTATTAATAAAGCTGCTGTGGACATCCTTGTGCAAAGCTTTGTGTGGAATATATTTTTATTTATCTTAAGAAAATACTTGGAAGTGGAATCGTTGCATCCCCAGGTGAGTATAAATTTGACTTTATACACAATTGCCAAGCAGTTTTGCAGATGTTTGTACAATTTAAATTCCAACTGCCACCATGTAAGGGCTCTAGTTGCTCCATAACTTCACCAACTTTTGATCTTGTCCATCTTTTTAAATAATGAACATTCTTGAAGGTGTGTGGTGGTATCTCCTTGTGGTTTTAATTTGCATTAAATTAGCTACTTAGGCTAACTACTATATATATGTGTGTGCACATATACACAGATATATATATTTGGTATCATACCAATACCACAGTCTTACTGTAGCTTTATAGTAAGTCTTAAAATTAAGTAGTTTAAGACTGACAACTTTGTTCTACTTTTTAAGATGATTGTCTATTCAAAGTCCTTTGAATTGCCATATAAATTTTAGAATCAGTTTTTCAGTGTCTATGAAAAAGACATTTATTGGCATCACATTAAATCTACATATCAAAGATTTGATGAGTTTTGAGAAAAATTCTAAGTTTAAAAATATCAAGTCTTATAATTCACGAATATGATATATCTCTCTACTTTCTAGGTCTTCTTTGATTCTCAGCAATGATTTTAGTTTTCAGTGGACTGGTCCTGTACCTGTTTGCCTAGATTTATCCCTAAGTGATGCATGTTCTTCCATGCTATTGTAAACAGTAAGGCTTTTAAGTTTTTCATTCTCTAGTGCTCCCCACTAGAATGTAGACATGCAGTGCAATTTGTATGCCTGTGTGGTGTACTGCAGGAGTGCCCAGGTATGTGTGTGAGGGGCCATTCTGCCACACAGCAGAGCAACAGATGGTGGGAAATGGACCCAAAGGCTAGCAGCCCAGGGACTCACACTGGCCCTGTGGCCCTCCGCCCTACCGACTCCACCAGTCTGACTCCCTGAGCTCCAGCCCTAAGGCCGGTCCATGCTGGAGTCCTCCTCAGATCCTCCTCTGGCAGAACTTCAAAGGAGTCCCCAGTCTCTTGTCCACACAGCCGTGTCTGACCCAACACAAGCCTCCTCCAACCAGTCTCTGTCACTGAGTGTAGTCTGGTATGTCCCTGTGTAGCTCCTTCCTTCTCTGTCTGTGTAGTCCCCTTCACCTTCCTGTATCCTTCCGGCTGAGAGGTCCCACCAAGTCCACCCAGCAGGACTGAAGTGAGGCATGGGCAGCAGGTCTTATGGAAGAAACGACTCCACAAACTACTCCACTCTTCCAGTCTGTTCTAGACAGCCTGTGGTTTTGGTGCCTTCTGGTTAGACTGAGGCTTTGGCCTGTTGTTCTGGACCCTCACCTGAGGGTCTATCATCTACTGGAGCTTCAGAGTTCATACACCTTATTGTGTCCTCTGTGGCCCCAGGAGTCAGCACAGGGTCATGGAAAGAGCAGGCGTGGGGGCCAATCACAAATGCCTCAACCTCAGCACATATGGGTTTACTGCTCCGGCCCCGACAGGGAGCAAGCTGGCCGGACACATGTTCTCTGCTCCAGGTGACCATTCAGGATTCCAACTTCTTCCACCTAATGGCTCTGCCCAGATTAAAGCCCTTCCTGGAGCTCTCTGCTCCCAGGGTGGGGGGCAGGGCAAAGGGAGAGGAAAGCATGGAGAAAGGCATGGCAGGCAGGTCATGGTCAGGCCTGGGAGTGGTGCCCACCACTTCTGCCATATTATGTGGCTGGAGTCCCACCACGTGGCCCCATCCGACAGAAAGGAGGCTGGGACGTGGGATGTAGTTGTGTGCCCAGGAGGTAGGCAAGCAAGAAGGGCCTGAGTTCAAGTCTAGATGTGGCATTCACCTCCTGTTCAGCTCAAGTTCAAGTTCCTGTATGCCCAGGAAGTAGGCGAGAAAGAAAGGCCTGAGTTCAAGTCCAGATGTGGCACTTACCTCCTGTTCAACTCAGTTGAGCTGCCCCGGCAGGGGGTCTCCTCTCCTCCCTGGGGTAAGTAAACATGTGCAAAGGCAGTGGAGGGTGAGCCAGCAGAGGCATGTTCAGGGCATGTTCACAGGAGGACATGTATTCTAAAAGATTTCAGTCCCAAGGAATGTTTTTGTGAGCAATTTGTGAGGGAGGCCATCTAGGAACATGTGGCCGTCCTGCTATAGCCATCCATCTGGGAACAAAAGCAGTAGTGTTGGCTTTTGTATTTGTGTCTGCGAGTGTGGGTATATTTCTGTGTCTGTGTGTCTTGTGTGTCTGTATGTGTCTGCATGTGTGTATGTTTGTGTGTATGTGAGTCTGTATGTCTGTGTTCATATGTGTGTCTGTGTCTTGTGTGTTTGTGCGTGTGTGTCTGTATGTATATGCACCTGTGTGTACATGTGTGTGTCTGTGTGTATGTACATGTTTGTCTTGTATGCCTATGTGTATGTGTCTGCATGTGCGTATGTTTGTGTTAGGCCACACTCCCAACGGTGTCTCCAGAATGTTAGGTCAGTCCTGCCAGGAGTGTGGGTGTCTGGTGTGCAATCCAGTACTGTGAAAAAGATCCAAATAATTGCACAAAAGTTAGATTAGAAAATATAGTTTATGGCCGGGCTCAATGGCTCAGCCTATAATCCCAGCACTTTGGGAGGCGAAGGCAAGTGGATTGCCTGAGTCCACAGGTTCGAGACCAACCCGGGCAAATAGGCGAGACCTCATTGCTACAATAAAATAAAAATAGCTGAGCATGGTAGCACACGTCTGTAGTTCTGGTTACTTGAAAGGCTGAGACGGAAGGATCGCTGAAGCCCAGAAAGTCTACACTGGAGTGGCAGTGAACGTGCGTGCCACTGCACTCCAGCCTAGACGGAGTGAGACTCCAACTCAAAAAAAAAAATGAAAAAAGAAAATATAGTTTACTTAAAAACTAAGTTAGAAAGAGAGAAAGAGAGAGAAAAGAGGAGATTCACCTCCCCAAGTTAGGGGAGGGGGCCAAAGACAGGAAACACGGTCAGGCCATAGCTCAAAGAGCACATGAGCAAGGTTCAGTGGCTCAGCCTGTAATCCCAGCACTTTGGGAGGCCAAGACGAGTGGATTGCCTGAGCCTGTGGGTTCAAGATCAGCCTGGGCAACTTGGTGAGAGCTTGTCTCTACAATAAATCAAAAATTAGCACACACCTGTAGTTCCGGCTACTTGGAAGGCTGAGGCGGAAGGATCACCTGCACCCAGCAGGTTGAGGCTGCAGAGGCTGGGAGCGTGCCACTGTACTCCAGTCTGGGTGAAAGAGTGAGACTCCAACTCAAAAACAACAACAAAAAAAAGCGAGAGCACATGGCCACACCATAGCTTAGCAAGGCAATGGTGGCTGGTTGCTCGTGGTTGAGTCCTTTTAATCTTTCCCTTTGATGGAGGAGGTCATTAAGGTGATTAGGTGGTGGTCTGCACCACGTCATCATGAAGAGGTGGGTAAACATAGGTACTGATGTCAGGTGATGGACAGCAGAAAGATGGGTGGGTTAGTCACATGACTGCTGTCATGGTGGTGGGCTAATTGGGAGGAGACAAAGGGAGGGGTTTTTCCTGCAAGAGACCTGTCAGACATCTCAAATCCACAAGCTCCTTGGTAAAAATGTGGTCTTATTATCATTTCTATGACTTTGGTCAGCTAAGGGGTGATCTTTGACCTTCAGCCTTCCACAAGGAACCTGAAAGTGTCTTAGAGATTATTATGCTAAACTATGAATTGAAAGGTTAGGCTGTCCTTGTCTTGCATCTGATGGAGATTTGCTGAGGTGGTGGGTTAGGCTGCCAGCTTGGCCTGCAGTAAAATGTCTGAATGCTTCCTAAAACCTACCTATTGGAAATTTACCTATTTATGTCTAACCTGTGCTAGATTCAAAGCATGTCAATCTAAGCAAAATTGGCTATTCTGAGGCAAAATGTGAACTAAGTTTATTCTAAGTTTCTTAGGGTCCCTCCTTTCTATTTGTATGTATGTGTGCCTGTGTGTCTCTGTGTACATATGTGTGTATGTGTTTCTGTGTGTCTGTATGTGTGTGTCTTGTGTGTTTGTGTACATGTGTCTGTGTATGACTGTATGTCTATGCACCTGTGTGTGTGTATGTGTGCATCTTATGCGTCCATATGTATATATCTGCATGTGTGTCTCTATGTGTGCCTGTGTGTACATATGTGTATATGTCTCTGTGTGTATGTGTGTGTCTTGTGTGTATGTTTCTGCACGTGTGTCTGTGTGTCTATGATGTGTGTATGTATATGCATGTTTTGTGTGTCTATGTGAGACTCAGCTCCCAAGCTCAACTTTCACCTCAGTGTAGCAAATTTGGGGTCCCAGATCCTGTTTCCCTTCTTACACTGGCTTGTGCTTCTTCTGGGTACAATAGTCAGTGACCACATGATCCTGTGTTGGCTTCACAGGACCCTGCACAGAAAGTGGGACAAAATGGGAAACTAACAAGAAAGAAACAAAATGACTTTTTCAAACTAAAAAACTGAGCTTATATAGCAATAGACTTAAACTTTCTAAAGAAAAACACTAAATTAATCTGTCTGCTGCCTGTTTTTTATTAAGCTGACCAAATCTGAGAGACTTGGTTGTCTCAGGTGCATGTAGGCCAAGCTGTGGCCTGTGGAGAAACCACCTCCCTTGATCCTGGCCAGTATCACCCTATCCTAACTCTGAACAGCCTTCTTTTTCCACCAATTTTCAGTCAAGTTTACGGAGGTCAAAGTGGAGCTTTCCTTTTCCCAACTGAGAACCTCCAGATCTGGTCTTTTCTAGAAGGCCTTTCTGAGGAGCCAGTGTGCGGTTATGACTGGCTGTTCTCATGGGTCTCCACTCACCCCAATACCCTCAGCAGGGGTGGAAGGGCTGCTGGAGGGCCAGGCAGCCCCCACCTTTTATTCCTGGGCTGCTTAGTCACCACTCAAGCTGCTAGGCAATTGTCTGCGGGCCCTCCAAAATACTTCCATTTATGGTGAAAGTGTGTCTTCCAGTTGGTTCCACAGATGGGAAAATTTAAGCAATCAGGCGGCATCTCAGGGCTTCTCTCAAGGGCAGCCAAAGACAGGGCCTAGAGGCCAGGAAGAAGGGCCCTGCCCAGCCAGGGAGTCCTGGGGAGTACACACCTGCCTGGAACCACGCCCGCCAAGGTCTGTGCCATGGTTGCACTCCTGCCTGGCCCGTCCCAAGTCTCCACCATAGATAGAACATGTGGCAGGCAGGATCCCCATCCTGACCCAGCTTGCTCTGTGTTTTACATCTAGTCCAAGTATTACAGCAGCTGCAGAAACTCACCGGGAACAGGAATGAATGCACTCGGAACAGGCACCAAAGACTGACAGGAGGATCGAAGGTATTTATTCCAGAAGTCTCAGGTGGAGTAGCCTCCCAAAACCTGAGCCCCAACCCTCAGTTGCTTTTATAGAGATTTTTGGTTACAACATACATAGGTTTGCCATTGATGGGTTTACAATTTTAAATTTAGTACCAGGAACAGTTACATCTACTTCTACAACAAGCATTGAAGCAGACTTTTTAATGGACGTTTTCATATGAGGTGTAATAAAGCGTGTGTACAGAAACAGATTGCAGTTAAGGAAAATGGCATGTAGCTGCTTACTTACAGCATATTTACAGAAGCAGAGATGGCATACAGTTGCTTACTTAAAGGTATTTACAGAAGCAGAGATGGCAAGCAGTTGCTTACTTAAGATAAGACCCTCAAGGTCAGCTTTCCTACTTAATTCCTGTTTTTCTATCTCACCAGGAGTCTACAAGTGACCTGGGAGGAGCCACCCAGCCCACAATGGGGCAAGTGGAGGAGTGCAGGGAACATCCACGCAACACCTGCCCCCTCCCAAGGGTGTACTTCTGACTGGGCTGGATGACCCAGACATCTGGCAACTAGTGGGCACTGGCAACAAGACCAGCAAACCCACTCCAAGCCAGCGCCTTTAGGTGCTGTCTCCCTGCTCCCAGACCTCCTCAATCCAGAAGTCATCTGGCTTCCACGCCCCCTCCCCAAGTGTATTGTTACAGCCAAACCAGATTCCCATGCCTGCTGCCTAGAAACAGCAAAACTGATGCAGCCTTTACAATGGGAAACAGTGATATGGCAAAGCAACTAAGTTAGGAGGAGACAATTGCTCAAATCCACCTCTCCAAGATTCAGGGGATCAGGTTTTGTTTTGTTTTGTTTTGTTTTGTTTTTGAGTGGAGTCTCACTCTGTCACCCAGGCTGGAGCGCAGTGGCACACCGTTGACCTGCTGGGCTCCGGCAATCCATCCGCCTCAGTCTTCCAAGTAACCAGAACTACAGGTGCATGCTACCATGCTTGGCTAGTTTTTGATTTATTGTAGAGATGAGGTCTCGCCAAGTTGCCCAGGCTGGTCTTGGACCCCTGGACTCAGGCAATTCCCTTACCTTGGCCTCCCAAAGTGCTGGGATTACAGGCTTGCGCCACCACCCCTGGGAGCAGTTAATTTTTAAGGTAACAGTTTCTCCCTTTGTGTTACATTAAAGATTAACAGGGAAGGCATGCTGTCTTAGTCTCTTTGTTCTGTCACCTAGACCACAATCTGCAGGAGATCTAGGACTGAGTCTTCTTTAGCACAACGGGTGCCTGAGGAAGGGAGAGAGAGAGGCAGGGAGGGGGAAGGAGAGGGAGGAGGAGGGAAGGAGAGGGAAGGAGAATGGAAGGAATAGGGAAGGGAGGGGGAGAAGAGAAGGAGGAAGGGATGGGGAAATTAAATTGTAGGCTTTCTAGCTATATTCCACCTCTTCCTTTGAGAGATTTACTTCTATGACTAGAAAGGATTTGAATTCCTTCCTAGAAAGAACAAAACCTTCACATTTGGGACTGGGCTTTCCTGCTGGACCCAGGGCGACAGATCTGACCATCATCACAGCCTGGCAGGTGCCTCTGTGCCTGGAAAATGTCCCAACAAAAGCACATGAGCCCAGCTCTCCTGTAGACTGACCCTGGGTGCTCAGTCTCGTGGAGTTGAAGCAGGGTAGTTAGACATAGATAACTTTCCAATAGGTAGGTTTTAGGGAAGTGTTCAGACATTTTTAAATTTACTGCAGGCCAAGCTGGCAGCCTATCCCACCCCCTTGGCAAATCAAAAGAAAACTCCATCAAATGCAAGACTAGGACAGTCCAACCTTTCAATTCATGGTTTAGCATAATAATCTCTAAGAATCTTTCAGGACCACCCCTTAGCTGACCAAAGCCACAGAAATGATAATAAGATCAACTTTTAGCTAAGGAACTTGTGGATTGGAAACATCCTACAGGTCTCCCACAGAAGACAATGTGGTCAGGAAAAGACCACCCCTTCCCTTCCCTCCTCCCACCAGGATCCCAGAGACCATATAAATTGTTGTGAAGGTATATCAGGTTTATTGCAAAGGTGCGGTTTCTTTTGCCCATGCCAGCTTTGGCATGTCACTCTCTTTTCTCCCTTCTTTCTCTAATAAACTTTGTTTAAGAACTTTGCTGGCTGCTCTAAAATTTATCTTAGAAACAAGCGAAAGAATCCATGGGTGTTGCGCCACATCCCACCCGGCATCAGAGTGAGATGTGTGCCAGCACTGTGTTCCTGCGGCTGCAGAGGCTGCAAGCAGACTTGCATATCTTCAGTGTCAAGGTAAGATGTTCAAAAAGTCAAAACATGGCTCTCTCCAAACACAGGATGAAGACATGACCAAGAGTCTCGTCGGCAGTGAGATGTAAGACTGGTTTTGTTATGGTCCAAGTAACGCAGAAGGTCTCTGTACCAGTTTGGGTAGGCATCAGAGGAGAGGGACAATGGGGTTGTCAGGAAGGACATCAGGAAACAAGGGCGCAGAGCTAGAGACACGCTGCTTTATCCTGCAGAGCTGCAAAACCATTCCCTGAAGACTGTCCTTTCCGTGGAGCAGAGAATGTGTGTCTTTCCTAAGAAGAGTCTACAGGAAACAAGAAACTGCAAGGGGCTGGACGCCTTGGCTCATACCTGTACTCTCAACACTTTGAGAGACCAAAGTGAGAGAATTGCTTGAGCCCAGGAATTGGAGACCAGCCTGGGCAACTTAGCAAGACCTCATCTTTCAAAAAAGTGAAAAAAAAAATTAGCTGGGTATGTTGGTGTGTGCCTTAAGTCCCAGCTATTCAGGAAGCTGAGATGGAAGGATTGCCTGAGCCCAGGAGTTCAAGGCTGCAGTAAGTTGTGGTCATGCCACTACACTCCAGTCTGGGTGACAGAGTGAGACTCCAATAAAAAAAAAAAAAAAAACAGACAGAAAGAGAATAAAAAGTGTTAGGTCACACTCCCAGCAGACCTTCAGAATGTTAGGGTCAGGCCCACCAGGGTGTGGATGGCTGGTGTGCAATCCGGTGCTGTGAGAAGGATGCAAAGAGTTGCACAGAAGTTAGATTAGAAAATGCAGTTTATTTAAAAAGTAAATTAGAGCACATGTTCTCACTCATATAGTGAACCTTGAACATCCAACATATTACTATAAGAAAATGACTGACAGCGGTGGGAAACTATGGGGAGGGAAGGGAAGGGAGATGGGATTAACGGTAGTCAATATCTGTCTGGGGACGGGGAGACACCTCTTATCAACAAGGGTGCCTAAACGAAGCATATTTGCATACCTAAACCTTAACTGTACCCCACAATATCATAATTAAAAATATTGATTATTAAAAAAAAAAAGTAAGTTAGAGAAAGAGGAGATTCACCTAAGGTAGGGGAGGGAGTTAAGCCAGGAAACATGGTGACAGCCATAGCTCAAAGAGTACATGGCCACACCAGTCTAGCAAGGCAATGGCCGCTGGCTGCTTGTGATTGAGGCCTTTTAATTCTTCCCTTTGATGGGGGAAGGTCAGTAAGGTGATTGGGTGGTGGTCTGCTCCACATCATCATAAAGGGGCAGGTACTGATGTCAAGTAACGGATAGCAGGCAGATGGGTGGGTTAGTCACATGATTGCTGCCATGTGTTGGGGTCTGTCTGTATTATGAAGGTCGCAATGGGCTGATTAGGTTAACTTGGGTCTTATGGGTGGAGGCAAATACTTGAAATAGAGAAGCTAATTAGTAACAAGCTGGGGTGGAGGTTGAAAAGCAACTATCAATCACTACCTCTGAGAAACCGGTTCTGTCTTTGGCTACTGATTAGGAATTCAAACGTGCAGAAAAGAAAAAAACAAATAACCCCATTATAATATGGGCAAAAGATATGAACAGACACTTCTCAAAGGAAGACATCTGAGTAGCCAACAGACACATGAAGAAATGTTCAACCTCACTAATCATCAGGGAGATGCAAATCAAAACCACTCTGAGATACCACCTAACTCCAGTCAGAATGGCAATTATCAATAACTCAAAAAATAACAGTTGCTGGAGAGGGTG
>CAUYQG010025371.1:0-17915 GCA_963574415.1 Tarsius wallacei
TCAACCTGGTGCTTGCCCGGAGGTGCGAGGGAATCTCAGTTTTGGGGGAGGGGGCTCCCCAGCACATTCTCTTCTCCTGAGAGGGGCCCAGGAGGGAGTGTCTGGGCCACAGCAGCCAGGCTCGGCACCCCTGCAATCACTTGGGACTGAGGCAGGGATGGAGGACAGCTCCAGGGAGGCCTCTGAGCCAGGACGAAGCCTGGGATGCGACAGGTGCCATCTCACCTGACTCCTGCCTTCTTTCTCAGTTGCACGCATGAGACCAGGAGCCCAAGATGATGGAGGAAGGAAGCTGAGTAAGAACCTTAGGGTGAGGGCCAGGAGGCCTGGGTTCTAGGCCTGGGTCTGCCCCTGCCCATTTTGGGCATCCTGGACAAGGCCCTGCCCATCCCAAGCCTCGGTTTCCCCATGGACACCCAAAGGGAACCACCTTGGTCCTGCTGCCCTCTGTCTTCCTACTGAAGTATGGGTCACTTGTGATATCTGACCCCACTGGGTGGTGAGCTCCATGGTCAAGGTGATGCCCCCTCTCTGGGCTCTCCCCAGCACCAGCACTGGGCTCATGGGAAGGTTTGGTAAGAGGCTTTTATCACCTGGGAGACATTGGTCCTCCCATCCGGCCTGTACAGCACAGGGTGGAGGGTCTTACTTGATCTGCTCTTTTGAGCCACCAAGCCCAGAACACATATACTTTGTAAGAGCACAACAACCCCAGCATCACAGGCTAGAGTCAGAATGCATAGGTGCCAGCCATTGACTCTGTGACCTTGGGCAGGTCTCACTTTGAGCCTCGGTATCCCCATCTTTAATAAGAGGAGATTGAACCAGAACTGGTCTCCTAGGGACATCCCATTCTAGACTTCCATGCCATCAGAAGAAGCAGATGAACCGAGCTGGAGTAGGAAAAGAGAATGTGCTGGGGAGCCCCCTCCCCCAAAACTGAGATTCCCTCGCACCTCCGGGCAAGCACCAGGTTGAAGCCTTTATGCACATGGTCTCATAGATGCAGAAGATGTTAGCAGCATCCCTGATGACAGATCAGGACACGGCAGCTTGGGAAGGACCCACAGTCAGACTCCACCATGGTGGGAGAACCAGGATCCAGCCTCACATTTATGTGGTTATTCAGGCATCATTTTTCTAAGTGTTTTACATGCATTATCTCACTGAATCCACATAACAACCCCAAAGGTGGGTTCTATGGTTAGCTAAAATTTGGAAGCCTCTCTGTTAAATAACTTGACAGGGCCACACAGGAATTTAAACTCCTAACTATTATGCTAAACTCACCCTGCCTGGCCCCCCAAAGGAGAGCAACAGTCCCCAGCAGAGGTCTTAGGTTGGCTCAAAGCCACACTTTTTTTTTCTTCTGACTATGTGTCTCTGTTACCTGTTGGCTCCATAATGCTGTGTGACCTCCAGGGCACACACAATACACATCTACTTCCTCTCACCCATCCACAGGCTAACTGGGTGGTTCCATAGATCTGGACCAACCTCGACTGATCTCAGCTCATCTTGCTCACATGTCTGCTGACAGCTGGTGGGTGAGGTGGGAGCTGGATGGTCTAGAATGGTCTCACGTGTCTGACAATTGGCTGGCTGCCACTGGGATAATGGACGTGACTGAGCCATATGTCTGTCATCCTCCAGGCTAGACCAGAATTGATTGCATGGCAGTGGTGAGGGTCCCACGGGGAAGGGGAAGGGAAGAGAGGAGGTGGGGGAGGTGGCAATTCCTCTTGAGGCCTAAGCTTGGAACCAATACGTTGCCGCCTCCTCCAACTTGGCATCAGCCAAAGCAAATCACCAGGACGGCCAGACCCAAGGACTGGGAAACAGACTCCACCACTCGAGGGAGAAGCTGCCAAGTCATTTTGTAAATGGTGTGATTCTAGAGCAAAGGGAAAGACTTGGCACATCCTTGCAATCAATCTGCCACACCGTGGGTCTGTTTGTTTCCCACTTGCATTTCTACACATCTTCTTATCCTATCAGAGTCGGAGAAATTCAGAGCTGGGATGCACAGGCATTTAAAAATTAGCTTGTCACCCTAGTCACCCATTCTGCAGATGGGGAGACTGAGGCCCAGAGAGAGAAAGGAACATGCCAGGAGCCCCGGCTTTAGGCTCTTCCCTTTGGTTCAGGGAGCTCCTGCCTCCGTGCTGCTGGTGTGCTCACTGCCACCCCCCTGAGCTGGCACTTGACACTGAGTACCAGGTAGATGGTTCTCATTACAACACCCTCCTGCTATCCAGACTGAACTCTTGTATTTATATGAGTCACCCCAAGTCCTGACATTTGTATAATTGTCTTCCCCATAAAAGTGCCTTCACGCATTATCCTATCCCCACGATCACCCTGAAGGGAAGGGTGAAAGCAGTGATAATAATCACCCTTAACACTCAGCACATCCCAGGGGCAGGCATTGTTCTTGGTGCTGACATATAGTCACTCATTTGAGGCTCACATCAGCCCTATGAAGAAAAGATTATTGTTATCCCAAACTACAAAAGCAGGGAGTGAGTTCAGAGGGGTGGGCTGGCTTACCCAAGGTCACATAGCTGATAAGTGTCAGCACACAAACCCAGGTCTGCCTTGCTCCAGCACCAGGCTATGCCAACACATTGGGAGGTGGTGCCTGGACTCCTTTGTCTCTATCTCCCCAGAGTTCTGGTCTGGTGTGGGGCTGGAACTGGGCTCATCTCCTGATAGAGGAGCTTCCCATGAGCCCACCAGGAGTCTGGGTAGCAGAGAGATATAAGAAATATAAGACAGAGAAGAACTCAGCATGTGGAACTAAGCTGCCCAGGTTCAAATTCTCGTCCTGCCACTAGCTAGCTATTTGACTTTGGGCAGTATATTTAATCTCTCTGCATCTCAGTTTTCCCATCTAGAAAATGGGCATCATAATAGTACACACCTCATGGAGCTGTTGTGAAGACTATATGAGTTAGCATATAAGAGGCAATTACTGCCACATAGTAAATGCTCGATAAACATTAGCGATTATTATCACTAGCTGACACTTTTGGCTTCTGGAACGCAAGAAAGCAGACAAGTCAGCACTCAAAACTCTCAGGTTTCTCCTCTCCTCCCTTCATGCCCCTGAAGGCTGGGTCCAGACCTTTTTTAAAGACTCTAAGCAATGACAAGAATATGGTGTCCCATCCCACCCCCATTATGTGAGTCTGAATAAAAACAATACTAAAGCATAAAATGAGCTCAAAGAAGTTTACCACGGCTCTGGCGTTTTGTATTGTGACTGCGCGGATGCTTTGTCCCAAATGTCATTTGAGTTTATTTGGGTACCTCCTTCTCATAGGCATCTCAAGCACGTGCTTGGTCTGAGTTGATGAGATCCTGCCCAGGGCTCCCGGGTGGCCTGAGGGGTCGGTGGATCCTATGGTTGGAACCGGGGACCCTCAGGAGGCAATAAACAGATTCTTTCCCAAGAGCACCCCATACCACAGGGGATGCTAAAAAAAAAACCCCCTCCAACCAACAATTTGGCAGCTGCGGTTGCCAGGGAGATGGCGAGGGATGCAGGCGGTGCTGACTCTCGCTTGGCAGAACCCCTGCCTCCATCCCACCCCAGGGGGGTATTCTCCTGGTGTCACCATGGGGGTGAGAGGCCAGCCCCAGGAAACAGGAGCCCGAAGATCACATTTCTCCATTGTCACCCTTTGTCCTCAGAGCAGAGGGCATGGACCAGACAATGGGCTGATGGACAATAGGGAACAGCAGATGGTCTCTCCCCACCCACCTGCCCCCATCCGAACCCCACCCCCACCCGCCAGCTGGTGCCGCTGGGCTTGCCAGCCAGCCTGGGAAGTTGGGGTGGGGGCCCAGACCCCAGCCTTGCACCTGCCCACAGTGGGTTTGGGGATGGAGGCTCTGTCTGGGAAGTAAAGCCCTGAGTGATGGAAAAATAATAGCAGCTAACACTCACTTGTGTCTAAAATAAATCTACTCTTCATGTAAAATCCAAACTCCTCCAAGGCACAGCATGAGCAGCTCACAATCACCCTTCCAGCGTCTGCACCAGTCTCCCTAGATCCCTGACCCAGGGTGACGCTGCCCTTCTTTTTGTGCCTAACATACAGTAAGTCCTTTCCAACCTCTGCACATGCTGTTCCCACACCTGGAAACACCAGTCCATGTGGTCAGTTCCTCCTTATCATTCAGGTCCCACCCTCAATATCACCTCTTTGGAAAGACTCTCTGACCATCCTCTCTGAAGTAGAGGGCAATTTGGTACCTTCAAGTAGAGTTTGTCACAGGTTACATTTATTGATTTTGTTTGTTTCCTTACTTTTTTTTTTTTTTAGCTGGGGTCTCATTCTATCACCCAGGCTGGAATGCAGTGGCGTGTTCACGGCTCATCACAACCTCGACCTCCTGGGTTCAGGTGATTCTTCTGCCTCAGCCTCCTAAGTAGCTGGGACTATAGGCACCAGCCATCGTGCTTGGCTAGCTTTTTTTATTTTTTTGTAAAGATGAGGTCTCACTATGTTGCCCAGGCTGGTCTTAAACTCTTGGATTCAAGCAATCCTCCTACCTTGGCCTCCCAAAATGCTAGAATTACAGGCATGGGCCACTGTGCCCAGCCTTGTTTCCTTACTTATACTCTGTCTCCCCTGCTGTGAATAAGCATTATGGGCACAGGAACTATTTTTAACTTACTCTCTGTTATATCCTTTGCACCAAGAACAGTACTGGGCACATAATAGGTGCTCAGTAAATATTTCTTGATGTTCTCAAGCTCAGGCACTCAGCCTTCCCAATCCACTCTATGAGGTTGTTTTCATACCCATTTTACAGAAAGAAGGATGGAGGCTCAGCGAGCAATTAGTAACGGGCTAAAACAAGCCTGGTGTTAACAAGGATGGGGAGGAACTCAGACTCTCTTCTGATGCGGATGCAAAATGGTAAAGCCATGGTGGAAACCACTTGCATATGCTTCCCATATGACGCAGCAATTTCGTTCCCAGGTATTTATTCAAGAGAAATGGAAATGCAAGTCCATGTAGAGGCTCATGTGTGACTGCTCACAGCAGCTTTATTTGTAATAACCAGAAACTGGAAACAACCCAGACGTCTATCACCTGGAGAATGGACAAAATGTGATACAGTCACATAGTAGAATGTTGTTCAGCAGTGAAAAGAAATGAACCACTGATACAAGCAGCAACATGGATGGGTCTCAAAATAATTATACTCAGTGAAAGAAGCCAGACACAAAAGGCATTGGCCCTAGGAGTCCATTTATGTGAAATTCTAGAAAAGGAAAAACAATAAAGACAGAAAGCAGGGTACCTGCATAACGAACATTTGTATACCTAACCCTGAATTGTACCCCACATCTTTGAAATTAAAAAAATTAAAAGAAAAAAAAAAAAAAGACAGACAGCAGACCAGTGGTTACCTGGGCCCAGGTACAGTGGAGGGGATTGACCTCAAAGGCACATAAAGGGACCCTATGAACCAAAGAAAATGTTCTATATTGTTGTGATATTGTGACTATGATAAGAAATACAGATTTGGTTTTCCTCCCAGTTCCTGGCATGAAAGTTTCTAAAGCCCTTGGAATTTCCTGAGTGATGGGGTGAGAGAGAATGTCTTCCTAAGAAGCCCCTTCCAACCACACTTGAGTTTATGCTTCAAGGACTCTTGAAGGATGGGGCTGGTTGCCAAGAGAATCAACCCTGTGATTAGAGGGTTGGAACTTTCGGCTCCATCCCTGACCTCTGGGGAAGGGAGAGGGCTTGGGATTGAGCTGATCACCAATGGCCAATGATTTAATGAGTGGTGGTACTTCCATAAATCCCCTAAGCAGAGAGCCTCCAGGTTGGTGAATGTATCCATGCGCTGTGAGGGTGGCACACTCCAAACTCCACAAGGACAGAAGCTCCTGTGCTCAGACCTTGTCCTGTGTGTCCTGTGTGTCTCTTCATCTGACTGTTCCTCTGTTATATTATCCACTGGATAATATCCCTCATCATAAACCAGTAATATAAGTAAAGTACTGCCTGGAGTTCTGTGAGCCCTTATAGCAAAGTATTGAGCCTCAGATGTGCAGTCAAGTCAGACAGAAGTGTGGGTAACCTGAGGACCTCCTCCTTATGATCGGAGTCTTAAGTGGGGGCAGTCTTGTGGGACTGACTCCTTAACCTGTTGGGTCTGTATTAACCCCAGGTCGTTAGTGTCAGAATTGAATTAAATTATAGGGCATCTAGTTGGTGGCCACAGAGAATTGGAGAATTGCATGGTGTTGGGGAAGAAACACACACATTTGGTGAGGAGGGTTATGAGTGAAAAACAGATCCAAGTAGCAGCAGAGAACATTTTCCTTTCATCATGATTGTGGTCATGGTAGCATGGTTATAGACATTTGTCAAAACTCATCAAGTTGTGTGCATGAAATCGGAGAGTTTTCTTATAAATACATTATACCTCAATAAAGTGGCCATAAATGGGGGAGAAGGGGTGTCTGGATTTTAATTCAAGCTACTCCTCTCAGCAAAGCCATGGAGTCCACCTGGGATAGAATCTGGACCTTGCTGACCTGGAGAATGAAGGCCCATGGAGAGTACTTGCAACCCAGCCAACCCTCTCACTCGGGCAGCCCCTGGCACCCCACTCCCTGGCAGGCCTGGCACTGGATGGGGGCTGGAGCTCCCACCGCCCTGCTCTCCCTGTTCCCTGCTCCAGTGGCTCCACCTCACCAGCTCCTGGGCAGAGCCAAAAATTGAGCCAGAGTCACAAATGGTACGACAGTCGCTCCCCAGGGCCTCTAGACATCACGCATGGCTGCCCTGCCCCCTAGGGCAGAACACGCCTTCCCCACGGACAGAACAGCCTTCCCTACCCAGAGCTGGTACCAACAGATAGGACAGCTCCAAACCCAGAGAACAGGAGATCTCCAAACCCACACTCACACCTCCCAGCCTCCGCACTGAGCACGCTCTTCCCTGAAGGTCAGGAGGGGCAGGGACAGGGATACTAGACCCACTTCTAACATTCGCAGGGCCCAGGGCTGCCATACAAATGGAGACTGTCCGGGACATCCTCCTACCCTTTCCCCCCACAGCACTGATTCCAAGCTCCTCTACAAGGGTCCTTACATATGCAAGTGTGAACAACACAACCTGCATGTCTGAGCACCATCCACAGGTCTGACAAGTGACCTCCCCTGAGCCATCCCTTGGGCCTAGGGATGCACACACCATAAGTGTGGTCCACTGCCAAAGAATGACCCAGAAAAGAGGCCCATGAAGCCCTGGAAGCAAGCCCGGGGCCATTCGAGCAGGGAATTTGGGGGCCCAGGCCCCAAAATATAGTCTAGAAGAGGAGGTGTGGCTTCAGGGTGGACCCATCCCCTTGACGTTGCAGACTGCTTGCAATCTGGGAATGGGCCTGGCCAGAGGAAGCCCAGGCCAGAACCTTCTAAAGCACATGCCCAGGGCAAGGGCCCCAGCTGCCCGGGTCTAAGGGCTATGGGCAGTCCTGGAGGGTAGTGATTCTGGGCTCAGAGCACAAGGGATTTCAAATGCCAGGCTAAAGGCTCTGCTCTTCTGAGGAAATGGAGATACATTGGAGAGTTTGGGAAGCAGATATGGGTTTTGGTAAGCTTCATTTAACACACATTATTGATCATCTACCATGTGCCAGGAGCTGGGGTGGTGACCATGACCCCAATGTGACTGTCCAGGTGACTAATCGCACACAGCAGTAAGGAGGGAGTGCTTGGTGGGAGGGTGAAGGGAACACCATCTACTGAGCATTTGCTCTGTGACAGGCTCAGTGCTGGGCACTTGAGAGAAATCATCATGGTTAACCCTCCCCATAACCTACAAAGGAGGCCCTCCTCTCCCCACCTCACAGATGAGAAAAGTGAGGATCAAAGAAGCAAAGTGAGTTGCTCAAGCTCACACAGTCAGAAAGGGGTTGAGCTTGCTTCGGCGCTGGGTCTGACTCCAAACCCAAGGCTCTTTCTATGTCACCGAGAAAGGGCCCTAGCTCTTCCGGTGGTGAAGGTGGGAGTGAAAAGAGGTGGTGTTCTACAGGAGAAAGAGCTGATTGCCCCCAAGGACCAGGGAGCCTCACAGTCTGGCCAACTAGAACGTTCACTGCCCACCTTTTTAAGAAAGAAAAGCTATGCACAGCAATTGATTCCCATGGGACCCACCTCCGAACTCCCTGTGATGTCAACAGCCTCGCCTTCTCCACCTCTTTCAAGTTGGACTTTTCATCACCCTCTCAGAAAAGCTAAAAAGGGGAGTGGGGGGAAGGGAGCCCTTTCTCCTCTAGAAAACTGGCTATTTGCATTCTTTGGAGGGACTGGATAGGAACCAACCAGGGGATGCCCCAGAAAAACTTCCCCCAGGATTTACACATATGGAGACACTAGCTAAGGCATCAGGGAATCCTCTCCAAGACCACGACCAGTGGGTGGGCATCTGTGTGTATGTGGATGTATGTGTCTGTGTGGTACTTATGTGTCTGTATGTACATGCAGGTGTGTGACCAGTTAGTGGCAGCAAATGTTCTCCATCAAAGCAGGACCCAGCCGGGCTTGGTGGCTCAGCCTATAATCTGGTGACTTGGGAGGCTGAGGTGAGTGGACTGCCTGAGCCCGCAGGTTCAAGACCCGCCTGGGCAACTTGGCAAGACCTCATCTCTACAATAAATCAAAAAATTAGCCAGGCTGGTAGCGCGCGCCTGTAGTTCCAGCTACTTGGAAGGCTGAGGCGGAAGGATCGCCGGAGCACAGCAGGTCAAGGCTGCAGTGGCTGGGAGCGGCCACTGCACTCCAGTCTGGGCTACAGAGTGAGACTCCAACTCAAAAAAAAAAAAGCAGGACCCTAGTCTTGTCTGTACCACTTGCTAGTGGTGGGATCCCTCGCTAAGTTGCCTGACTCCTCTGACCCTCCTTTCCCTCCCCTGGAAACAAGGAGAATAATGCCCTCGTCAGCTAAGTCGAGGGGAAGATTGATTAGACGATGTAGTATGTGTATCATTCCAGATAAGAACTGACATATGGTAGGTTTTTATTTAATTAAGACCTGTCTCTCCTACTTCCTGCTAACACCACTTCCTTCCATTCATTCAACCGCTACTTATGGGACCGCCATTATGTACCTGGTGCTCCAGTGCTAGGCACTAAATATGCTTTCTCAGAGGTCACAGAAGAGAACAGAAACCAGACTTGAATAGACCGAGTTCAAGTTTTTACTTATCCATTCATTCACTATTTAATGTGCCCCTTTCTCGCTGTGTGACCTTAGGTCGGTCGTTTTCCCTGGTAAGCAGCTGTTTTCTAATCTGTAAAAAGGACATGGAAATAATTGCCTGCCTTGTTTGGGCATTGGAAGGATGAATTGAAAACAATGAAATATGGAAGGTCTTTTCCATTTAAAACACTGCACAAATAGTAGTTATGACTAACGCAGGGGGCCACACCTGCATGTGGGGTACAGTGCTATACCACTGTAGCCAGAGAAAATCTCCAGCTGCAAAGCACAGAGCTTCCAGGTGGAAGCTTCCAGGTGCCCTGATGAGCCCCAGCAGATGTTTTGCCAGAACTGAGTATGAGGATCTCACTTTAGCAGGTGCATCCCGACTCCATGCCTACCCAGGTGACCCCTTTCTCTGGGCCTCTAGGGTCTTCCTTCCTTGAGACATTCTCCCCTATGTCTTGGTGGCCTCTACCACCAAGACACAGTCCTCCTCTTCCTTAGCTTCATATCACCAAACAACTGCCCTCTCCCAGCCTGTCATCCTCAGGAGTAACCAACAACACATCCCGCAACAGAAACTCTTCAAGAGCTCATACTCAACCTCAAAAATGTGTTTAAGCCGGGCTTGGTGGCTCAGCCTGTAATTCCTTGCCTGGGGAGGCTGAGGTGAGTGGATTGCCTGAGCCCACGGGTTCGAGACCCGCCTGGGCAACCTGGCGAGACCTCATCTCTACAATAAATTAAAAATTATCTGGGCGTGGTAGCACATGCCTGTAGTTCCAGCTACTTGGAAGGCTGAGGTGGAAGGATCGCGGGAGCCCAGCAGGTCAAGGCTGCGGTGGCCGGGAGCGGCCACTGCACTCCAGTCTGGGCTACAGAGTGAGACTCCAACTCAAAAAAAAAAAAATGTGTTTGGCTGACCATTTGCCCTGGCCTAAAATATTTCCTTCTCTCCCTCACCCCTGCCTCAAGTCCAATATGCAAACCCAAGTTCAGCAAAGCAGAGGTGATACAGGATGATACAGGACAGCATCCCAGTGCTACCGCCTAATAACTGAGCATCTTGGTAGGTTGCTCCATTACTATTCCTTCATCTATAAAATGGGGTTAGTATTGGTATCCGCCTCACAGAGTTTTTGTGAGAATTCAATTAATATCTGTAAAGTGTTTAGAATAATGCCCATGGCATATGGTCCATGCTTAGTAAATGCTGTTGTGTCACTCCATCTTGCAAGACTCAAGTCAAGAAGACTCCCCTGGCCAGCTGATTCCTCCCTCTGAGCTATTGCAACACTTGTGTGGGTATTGACTTTTTCCTAACCTCATCCATTTAGCGAGCATTCATTGGATCCCCCACAGAGATAAATAAAGCAGGATGCTGGCCCCAAGGAGTCCCAGCCCAGAGAAGAGGACAAGGAAATGGACCATCAAAATCCAGGGTAAGGGACAGAGAACAGCACAGAGGGCTGGAGAAGCCTAGGGGCTGCTGGGCTTGGTCCAGAAGGTTTTCTAGAAGGAGAGTTGCATGAACAGAGTAATAAAGGAGGAATAAATGTTAGTCAGGGCCCTAGCTCTTCCGGTGTTAGTCAGGCCAAGAAGGAAAGAAGAGACTCCTCAGACAGAAGGAGCAGCACGAGCAAAGGCCCAGGGGTGAGAGAAGGCCTGGGCCCTTTGAGAAACTGTAAGTCGTTCAAGGTGACCGGAACAGAAAGAGGTAAAGGAAGGTGCTAGAGACTGGTCAAGTGGTAATCATAGGTCAGATTGTGAACACCTTTCAAAGCCCTGTTTAAAGGCTAGAACTTCTCAATGCAACCTTGTATCATGGATCAGAGCCTGCAACAGAAAAAAGGTAACACTGGAAAAACATAAAATCTGAATAAAGTCTATAATTTAGTTAACAATGTGGTACCAGTGCTAATTTATTGGCTTTAACAAACATATCATGGTTATGTAAGAAGTTAACATTGGGGAAGCTGGGTAAAGATATATGGAAACTTTCTGTGATTTCTTCTTAACTCTTCTATAAATCTAAAATGATTTCTAAATTTAAGGTTCTTTAAATAGCTAGACTTTATCTCGGGGGCAATGGGGAGCCATTGAAAGGTTTATAGCCATAGTGTAACCATGGTCAGGTTTATGTGCTATAAAGATTACTTTGGCTAAAGTGAGAGATTAGAGGGGGCAAGCCTGAACCCAGAGAGAGAGAGAGAGAGACCCCTGATGCAGGAGGCTGTGGGGACAGAGAGATGTGAGCAGAAATGAGAGCTCATCAGAAGGTAGAGTTTAAGAAATGGCTTCGATCGGATCAGCAGGTAAAGAGAAGGCTGAGCTGAAGAAGATACTTGAGCTGCTGGTCTGGGCAGTGCAATTGCTAGGATTCTTTGGTTGCAAGTGACAGAAACCCAATCAAATTATGAGGGAAAGGAGAAGTGTATTACACACCCATCCCTGTCCTGAAACAAACCAAGGAAATTCAGAGGTGAAGTTGACTTGGGCAAATAGGACCCGGGCCTCATGCTCCTTCAGAACACCCTCTCTCCTCTTGGTGTCTTGGTGTCATTCTCTCTGTCCAACTGCAAAGAGCTCAGGATGCCTATCTTTAAAGCCTTGCAACTACCCAAGAAAACACATTTTTCCTATTAGCTCAGGTTAGAAAAATCCCAAGGAAGAGCTCTGATTGGCGAGACTTGGTCATGTGTCCATCTCTGAACCTGACCTGGTATCTTGGAGAACAATTGGCCCACTTTGAATGTTTCCCACCCCTATGACCAGGGGTACGCTGATGGGTAGGTCCTCTTAGAACTAGAATGAGAGAAGAACAATTATGCCCCCAAAAAGGGGGATGCTGTTATCCAAAGAAGCAGGGAAAGAGAAGTGCAGCAGACAAACAAAAGGATGGATATGGTATCATTTCCAAGAGAGAGAAGAGCAGGGGAGAGGCAACTGGAGGAGGTGGAGCAGAAATAAATTGGATTTAGCTCTGGATGTGGGAAATTTCAGGTTCCTGGAGGACATATATGGATGGATGGATGGATGGACGGATGAACAGACAAACAATGGATAGATGAATTGTTGCATGAATGGATGACTGTATATGGATAACTAAGTTGCTTGGACAGATATATGTATGTATGCATGTATATATGTGAATGGATGGGTAGACAGAAAGATGGACGGATGGATGGATGATAGATAACTTGATTGATGGATGAATTGATGATTGGTTGGACAGATATATAGATTAATGGGTGGTTGGGTGAACATTTGGTTAGATGGATGAATGAATCATGGATGGTACTGTGGTTTGAAGATTTCCACCAAAGTTCATGTGTTGGAAACTTAAACCTTAATGCAACCATGTTGAGAAAAGCCCCACAAGCTCAGGAGGAGTCTTCTATGTGAACTCCTCTATGTAAATTCCATTTGGCTTCCCATGAGCTTGGCACAACCAAACATTCTTATCCTAAAGCCCCCAGGGCTTCTGGGCCAATGCTTTTGTCATTGGCTGGCCCTCCCTGTCCCTTCCTGGCACACTGACTCATCACTGCCCACTCACAGGAGAGCTACATGCCTCCTGCTGCCGTGACCCTCCCCAGAAGAAGAGAGAGAGATGCCCATGAAGAGTGTTGTCTTCTTCACCTCTGAGTTCACTTGCCTGGAAAGCCCTCCCGAGTCTTTCTCACTATCCCTCTCTCTCCCAGGGTTAAGATCAGAAAGCACACTCCCTATTAGGAGGAAGTAGGGTAGGGAAGGAAAGGGGATGTCTGAGCTTGAGGAGATGAGGTTGGGTGTGGGGATGCTTATGTTGTTGGGAGGAGGATGTGCAGGTCAGTGCACATCAATTCCAAAAAGAAAATTTCCCACTATAGGGGAACAAAAGATCATGGGCTCTGGAGTCAGAGGCCTTAAAACTCACGTTGCCATTTACCAGCCATGGGACTTTGAGCAAGTCACTAAAACTCTCTCAACCTCACTTTCATCATCTGAAATATGAGGATAATACCTCAACCTCTCAGAATCTTTGGGAGACTTTAGCTTCCCTTACTTGATTAGTTAATATATGTGCTACACTTAACACACTGCTTGGGACAAAGTGAACACTGGATGAAGGATAACTACTTATAGTCCATCCTGTTTGACTTCAGTTGTGCAACTTTCTGAGGTTTCAAAAGAATAGATGGATGGATAGTCAGATGGTTGCATAAATAGATGACTGTATAGATGAATATTTGCATGGATGGTTGGACAGATGTATGTATGTATGTATGCATTTGCATGGAGGGGAATAGAGGGATAGAGGGATGGAGGGATGGATAAGTGGAATAATTGGTAGATCTATTGATCAATTGATGGATCAATTGATGGACTGATGGTTGGTTGGACAGATACATAGATGAATGGATGTTTGTTTGGATGGATGACTGGATCATGGATGGTGCTGTGGTTTGAAGGTGTCCCCCCAAGCTCATGCATTGGAAACATAATCTTCAATGCAACAGTGTTGAGAGGTGGGACTCTTAGAAGGTGATTAGGTCATAAAGGCTCTTCCCTCATGAATGAATTAATGCCATTATGTGGGAATAAACTCATTATCATGAGAGTAGGCTTGTTGTAAAAACAAATTAGTCTCCCCTGCTTACATTGCTCTCTCACCATGTGATGCCTTTCACCATATTATAATGCAGCAAGATGGTACTCATCAGATGTGGCCCCTTGATCTTGGAATTCTCAGCCTCCAGAACCTTGAGCTAAATAAATTCTATTCATTATGAATTACTTAGTCTCAGTTATTCTTCTACAGTACCAGAAGACAAGCTAAGACAGATTTTTGGGTGGATGTTTGATTTGTTGGTTGGTTCGATGATTGAAGGAATGGATAATTGTTGGAGAAATGAACAGGTTGATGGATGAGATACTGAAGTATGTTATACACAGTCCCTGTCCTCACTGAGCTCACAGTTCAAGGAGAAAAAAAACACAAAACCTAATTATAACAGAGAGAGGTAGAGAATTCAGCTAGAGGAAGCCATGGGTAAGGACAAGCAGGAGTTAGCCTCTCAAAAGAGAAGAAACGAAGGTAATACCTACCCTCAAAGGTCTCATAATCTAATTAGATTACTAGTCACTTAAGATTCTTTTTGAAACCGAACCAGGTAGAAACAAATCTGTAAACAGAACAGTTAAGTAAACAAGGTGTTCTGTAAAAGGTAGTGAGCTCAGATGTATAATAACTCCTGACTCAAAACATCATTTTCTCCTTGGAACAACCTCAGAGTTAATTTCCCAAATTTGCCAGAACACACGCGTGCCTTTGTCTCTGCTGCTGGTCCTCACCTCCTCCCTAGGCTGCCTGTGCCATCATGACAGGAAAATAAATACATGAGCCCATCTCCACCGTGGGTGCCCACAGCTGGTGTGTTACAAGGTGAAGCTGGTCCAGTCATCTTCGATAGAGCTCCACACTCCTCCTCCAGGCAATCAGACACAGAGGACCAAATGTCCATAGGCTTGTGCAACACATGCCTCTCTATTAGTTCTTTAGGTTTTTGTCTTAAAGGCATGAAATTCATGGCATGAAATTTGAAAAAACCACCCAACCGAGAGTCACTGAATGTACCCCAGCCCCAGAGCCATACCTGTCATTGGCTGTTGTACAGTCTAGGGAAAAAGGGGTTCTCAGGGCCTCAGTTTCCCATCTGTCAAACAAATGGATAGGTCAGGATGATTTCTAAGTTCTCTCTCAATTCTAATATTCAGTATCACATACATTGTCATTTGTAGGTTAGAAATGGGGGGATTTCAAGATTGCATGACTTGAGGCAAGCCCTTTTCCCTCTCTGAGCCTCTATTTACCTTCTGACACAGGACAGTGGTCATTCCAGCCTCACAGCATTGTAGTGAAGTGCAAATGAGCCCCTGTCTGTGGAGATGCCTAACCAAATGTAAAGCTCTGAACCAGTGAATAAGGAGATGGCTTTGCACTCACATGGGTGTGGACACCATGAAACTGGCTCTGGAAGGGCCCTTAGAAGTCCACTGCCCAGCTATGGATAGGTAACTGAGGCCCAGAGAAGCACAGAGACCCCTACTAGCCAGTGGGAACATTGAGACTAGAGCCCAGGTCTCATCACAGCCAGGACAGTCACAGTCAAGGCCTGGCCAGAACCTTGGTCCTGCCAGGGTCTCTGTTCTTCTAAGGCCAAAGATCTCAGGGTAAAGTGAGATCAGATTCCAAATCCCTCCTCCCAGCAGTCTTCACAGCTGCACCCTCCACATGTGAGGCGGCTCACAGGCAAAGACACCCACCGTGGCGGTGGTGACAATGGTGTTACATTGGCAGCTGGGGAGTGGGTGGCCAAGGGAGGTGTTGTTTTCCACTGCGAGATGCTGCCACACTGGGAGGCTCATCAAAACTGTGGTTGCTGCTACTATTACGGCTGTGGCAAGATGGGGAGCGGGAGAGGGACACAGGGTCTGAGAACAAGTGGCAATGGTCCAGAGTCATCCTCAGCCAAACCCTCAGGGCAGGAAGGAGTGTTGACTACTTACCACCCTTTGCCAACTGCCTGGACCACTCAGGCTCCAGATGGTGGCTCAGAGTTGGAGTCTTGGAGTCAGGTGCCCTGTGTTTAAATCCAAGTTCGCTGCTTACTACCTATACAGTTGCAAGCAGAGATTTAATATCTTTACTCTAGTTTCCTTGTATGTAAAATTGGTTTAATCATGGTACCTTCTTCAAAGGACTGTTGGGAGGATTATATGAGATAGTGTGGGGAAAGGCCAGTCAGATTCCTGAGAAAAGACTTCTAAGATGAATATTTGCATGCAAGAGGCTTGTCAGCAAGGTCTCTTGAGAAAGTACCTGGGGTGGAGCGTGGGGAAGCAGGACTGAGCAGAGGGAGACCTTTAATGCTCTGTTGCAGCCATAGACTGGATCTCTACGACAGGATCGCCCTTCCAATTCTCCTACACTGAAGCCATGGGGCTGCACCCAGGGAAGGGCTGCGGCCTTGACTTAGGCTGAAGGGAGTTCCAGGGAGGTACTTAGCAGTAAGATTTTAGCAGGGTACACTTCTGGAAATTAGGGGATGAGTGCCTCAGTCCTGAAGATGAATGAAGGTGAATGTGGGACTTCAGCAATGAATGGCACCAGCCACTAAAAGGGTTTAGAACTCAATAACTATTGTCTGTTAATCATCACCACCATCACCATCATCACCACCACCATTATCATCACCACTACTACCATAATCATCACCCAAAACCATCAGCACCATCACCACTATTATCACCCAAAACCATCGGCGCCATCATCACCATCACCACCACCATTAGTGCCACCACCACCGTTGTCATCATCACCACCACCAACACTATCCATCACCACCATCACCACCACCATCATCATCATTACCACCACCACCACCACCACCGTCATCATCATCATCATCCTGTTTAATTTCCAAAACCACATTGGGAGATAGATGTTATTAAGCCATTTTACAAATAAGTAAACTGAGGCTCAGAGAGGTTAATTGACTTACCCAAGGGTGCACATTTGTGTATGGCAGAGCCAGCACTTGGAAACCAGGTCTGTTTGTCTTCATTCCAGTGATCATGCTTCTTCACTGCAAGCTGAAAGTCTGTCCATCCTAATTCCCTTCCTTCCAGAACTGGACAGAAGACCATCCAACTATTCCAGGTACAGGAACTAGCTACGGCAGCCAGATCCAGCACTGGGAATCTGTTATGGAATTAAGGTCTGTCTCTTTAAAGTTTTACTCATTGAAGCCCTAGAGCCATGCTAAGTAAATCTAGTTCCCCCTCACACATGTTGCAATCATGTCTATGTTCACAACCAGGGTGAGAGAAGAAGCGGAGTCCAGGGGTAGGGACTTAAAAGATCTGAGTGTCAGGTAGACACCCACAGCCCTGAAACACTCTTGGCCAGTCTCAAAGCCCTCAATTGTCCCACAACCACAGATGAAATCTGAGCCCACCCACATGGCTGAACCCACCCCTGCCCTACCTCATCTCCCACCTGAGCCTCCTTTCCATCATGCTGGCATGTTCCAATCCCCCCACATACCCTGATTGGCCTCACTCTCCACCTCTGCAGAGACCCTTCTATCCTCTGGTGCTTCCTTCCTCTGCCTCCTCTTCTGGCTTCCTCCTATTCACCCTCTGGGTCTCAGTTTAGACAGCAGTATCCCCAGGAAGACTTCTCTGATCTCCAAAGCCCAGGTCAGGGGCCTTTCCTCAGTGTCCCTAGCACTCTATGCTTGTCCCTCCCCACCACACTGGGAGCTTTGTGAGGACAGAGACTGTGTCTTTGCTGTACACAGCACAGCACTGGGCATTCGATAAAATATGATAATAGTGAAGAAGTGAATGAATGATTGAATGAATGATGGAGTGATAGAAGAAGGAGAGGCATTTGGTGCAATTTGCTTTAGTCCTCTAGAGATGATGATTCAAAAAGCAGAGAGAAGCCGGGCTCGGTGGCTCAGCCTGTAATCCCGCGCCTTTGGGAGGCTGAGGTGAGTGGATTGCCTGAGCCTGTGGGTTCGAGACCCGCCTGGGCAAGCAAGACCTCATCTCTACAATAAATCAAAAAATTAGCCGGGCGTGGTAGCGCGCGCCTGTAGTTCCAGCTACTTGGAAGGCTGAGGC